>JBBDGP010002246.1:0-35650 GCA_037952835.1 Lithobates septentrionalis | reverse complement strand
AAAGTTCTAGAGATTTTCTTGTAGATCAAATTGGGGAGATTTGTGCACTTTTGGTGCGTTTTTATCTCCATAGAAATTAATGTAAAAGCGCAATTTGCATGTTTTGTGTGCATTTTGTTGCTTGTTTTTTGCGCAATTCTCTGCTCAAATCAAATGTGATTTTTTTTTTTTTTTTTAATAATAATAATATATGAATAAATAAATGTAAAATAAATTCCCAAACAACTACAAATCCTCATTAGGCCCCTTTCACACGGGTGCTCCAATCAGGTCCATCTGTCAGTTTTTCGGGTGGTCCTGATCGAATGATCCATATAATGAGAGGTGATATACATGTACAGAGTATAGTGAAGAGTATATAGAGACGGGCCACCTCATGGTGACTACATCTATGCTCCCAGCAAACAGACCCGTTTACATGGGAACCATAGAATAACCGTACAATGCCATGGCTCACTGAGCCTCATGCAGTACGCTTCATTCCAATGGTAACGGTGGGAATCTGCACACAGTCCTGATCAGAACAATGTAGTGTTTGCACCTGGCACAAGGTGCGGCACATTGTTTTGTATGCCTGCGCTGTATCTCAGCAGAAAACTGCACACATTGCTCTGCAAATGAACAATTGTATACGTCACTACTGTATATCTATTTTATCTTTATCTTTTTTCAGACCTATAAATAAACAAGAACTGCCCTAGTCCAACATGACGAGATTCCAGCCTCTGTGTGTGTGTGTGTGTTACTTTGCTTTATACAAGCACGCTATCCTGCAATTATACAATAGCTGTAACTGTGCTTATTAGCGCAATGGTATTATTTGCTTTTAGGCAAAGTACATAATTTCCAAGGGTACAAGGGGGTAGATGGGTCATCCTCCATGTTTCCCCAATGACCTAATTGGGTGCCAAGTCTGGGTGACATGAGAGGACCCCCCCTGGGGGAGGATCTTCTGGGGTACACTAGGCACCTGTATCAGGATCCCTCTCCTACACATGGGGTACCTTTTACTCTGTGCCATTCCCATCAATGCCCCGGGACAAGGCTGAGGCCACTGTGGGGGAATACCCAACCTTAAGGCGGGCCTCTACTCTCAGAGATGAAGGTACACTGTGTACAATTCCACCATAACTCTCCTTCAGTTATCTCTTGGCTCCCCGTGTCAATGTTCACCTTCACTGGAGCTTGTGATTAGGAGGGACACGCTGAGCCTATGTCCACATCTACCTGTCCAGTGTGCTGCACTACCTTCCTCCCGATAGTGGAATGGGACCCCGCCATGCTCTTTACCTTCCGTACCTTTGCACAGGATGGGGACCTCTAGGGTGCTGATCCGTCCCCGTTGCTATGGGAGACGGACCACCAGGGGAGATAATGGTGACAACAATCCCTCGCAGTTAGAGGCCACCCCACCTGTCACAGGAACACGCCCAACCACAGGCTGCTTTGTACTGACTGTTGGCTCCCATTACCCTTGGTAACCACTTGTTGTCTTCATACCCCAATGTGCCTCCTGACTCAAACAGGAGACGGTGTGAGGTGCCGGTTACTTGTATTATATTTCTTTACTAACTTCAGAGGCGGCAGAAGATAAAGATTCATCGCTTTACTTAGAAAAGTGCAAAACATGACCGAGTCCAAATGAGACTGTCCTTTCCTCCGTCCCTAAACCCAACTCAGGCTTGTGTGTTGCCCCAGCATTCCTGCAAAAGTAGAGACCCTCCATCACAGAGTCCATTGTATGGTAGTCTCCAGTAGTTGGTGTCTTCGGGGGACCACAGGTTCCAGCAGCCCCCCTACATGACGGCCGGTTCCCAGGATGATGGCGAGGTGGAACATCACCCTCCTGGCTCCAGACTGTTCTCCTTTTTATAGTGCACAGGGGCAGTGGACGGGACCCACAAATCACACCAAAGAAAAACCCGGGAAATAGAAATACCCCTTCCCATCCGGGGCAGCACCTAACAGGGCTGAATTGCACTCTGCTTACATGCGTTACCTGGAGTCACACCAATGCTACTGCACCATCATGAGGCCTTCAGTGCAGGTTTTGTAATGCATCCTAATGCGGTTTTCATACGTTTTAATGCTTCATGCATTTTTGTTTTGGCCAATGACAAGCAATATCTGCTGTGACATCATTGTTGCTAGGAAGAGACTGGATGTTCAGCACAAAACTGCCCCAATAATACATGTCTATGGGGGGGTTCATGCACCCCCTTTGCAGTCTATGGAGCCAAAAACACCCCAAAATAATTGCATGCTCCTTTTCAGAGATCACACGGCACCGCACTGCATTGATGTGACCGAAAACATTGAGATTTCATCATCTTGAATTTTATTCCATCATATGGAAAGCTCATAGCGCAGGGCATTGTGGGAAGTCTCCTAAGTCCTCATAGTCCACACATCACACGACCAGCCATGCCAATCCCAATATTGAGGCCTCTTCACAATATGGAGCTCCATTGTGCTGTGTTACTGCAGAGAAGAGAACATGGACCCCCAATACAACAAGCATTTATTTCATGGAGAATCAGGTCTGCACCCCAATACAAGGCTGGGGGGAGCGGTGTGTGTCGTGTCAGTCCATTGCTACTTCCTGTACCCCAATACAAGGCCAGGGGTGCGGTGTGTGCCGTGTGAGTCCATTGCTACTTCCTGTACCCCAATACAAGGCTGGGGGGTGCGATGTGTGCCGTGTGACTTCATTGGTACTTCCTGTACCCCAATACAAGGCCAGGGGGTGCGGTGTGTGCCATGTGAGTCCATTGCTACTTCCTGTACCCCAATACAAGGCTGGGGGGTGCGATGTGTGCCGTGTGACTTCATTGGTACTTCCTGTACCCCAATACAAGGCCAGGGGGTGCGGTGTGTGCCGTGTGAGTCCATTGGTACTTCCTGTACCCCAATACAAGGCTGGGGGGTGCGATGTGTGCCGTGTGACTTCATTGGTACTTCCTGTACCCCAATACAAGGCCAGGGGGTGCGGTGTGTGCCGTGTGAGTCCATTGGTACTTCCTGTACCCCAATACAAGGTGGGGGGTGCGATGTGTGCCGTGTGACTTCATTGGTACTTCCTGTACCCCAATACAAGGCCAGGGGGTGCGGTGTGTGCCGTGTGAGTCCATTGGTACTTCCTGTACCCCAATACAAGGTTGGGGGGTGCGATGTGTGCTGTGTGACTTCATTGGTACTTCCTGTACCCAAATACAAGGCCAGGGGGTGCGGTGTGTGCCGTGTGAGTCCATTGGTACTTCCTGTACCCCAATACAAGGTTGGGGGGTGCGATGTGTGACTTCATTGGTACTTCCTGTACCCCAATACAAGGCCAGGGGTGCGGTGTGTGCCGTGTGAGTCCATTGGTACTTCCTGTACCCCAATACAAGGCCAGGGGTGCGGTGTGTGCCGTGTGAGTCCATTGCTACTTCCTGTACCCCAATACAAGGTGGGGGTGCGATGTGTGCCGTGTGACTTCATTGGTACTTCCTGTACCCCAATACAAGGCCAGGGGGTGCGGTGTGTGCCGTGTGAGTCCATTGGTACTTCCTGTACCCCAATACAAGGTTGGGGGGTGCAATGTGTGCCGTGTGACTTCATTGGTACTTCCTGTACCCCAATACAAGGCCAGGGGGTGCGGTGTGTGCCGTGTGAGTCTATTGGTACTTCCTGTACCCCAATACAAGGTTGGGGGGTGCGATGTGTGCCGTGTGACTTCATTGGTACTTCCTGTACCCCAATACAAGGCCAGGGGGTGCGGTGTGTGCCGTGTGAGTCCATTGGTACTTCCTGTACCCCAATACAAAGTGGGGGGTGCGGTGTGTGCTGTGTGAGTCCATTGGTACTTCCTGTACCCCAATACAAGGCCAGGGGTGCGGTGTGTGCCGTGTGAGTCCATTGCTACTTCCTGTACTTGTACAATGGGGGGCGATAAATGAGGGGCACCGAGTGCCTTGTGTTACCTCTGCAGGAAAACACAGATTACCACAATGTATAAGACTGACTATACTTTCCTATCACTTCACCCTAATACCCCCTCCCCATGATAGATTCCCCCCTGTACTAACCTTAGATCAGTGGGGGGTGGGGTCCAGGAGTTGGCACCCAATCGGGTGATATCAGTCTGAGAATCCTCTCTGCAGGCTTACAAGTAGATAGATTTGTGTATTTAGGACTATGAAGACCCCGATGTGTGCGCCATGACATTGCTTCTCTCTGCCAGATATCACCCTTATCATTGCACCCCTACACCCCAACTCTGACCCTCCCAGCACCCGCTACACCCCAACTCTGACCTTCCCAACACCCCACCACTGCACCCCCTACACCCAGTGCTGTGTCTTGGCCTAGGCCAACAAGGCCCAGGCTGGCACTTTGTGGGGGAGGGGGGGCGGCGGCAAAAAGCCCCCCCCCTCCTGAGTCAGCTCATTCACTGCTGTGGTTGCTGGCTGCAACATTCAGAGAGCATCTCTCTCATGATGCATAGAGCTTGACAGTTCTCCTCCCCCTCCCCTCTGCACAGACAGAGCAGAGAAAAAGCGAGCTGGTCAGCTTCTCCAGGTGCACAAGGAATCACATCAGGGCAGATCGGATTGTGGCTTCAGCAGACGGACCGAACTACATAGTGTATATCTTGGAGGGGTGAGAGTAAAATACCGATCCTCATGCCGTTTATCTGTGCTCCAGCTTTTTCCGACTTTCTCCTATCCCCTGTTATCTGTAATAGGAGTCTGGTAAATAACCCTCTGTGTCCTTGCTAGGAGAGGACTGTGCTTCTCTACTCTGCTACAATGAACTTATGTACACCAGTGTTCATTTAGTCGACCAATGAATACGTACAATAATATGTAGCGCTACTCTGCCAGTCAATACCAAACTAGCAATATAAAACCAAACCATAATCGACTAGGGTAAAAACACTCTGCTGAGTGATAATTGCAAGATGCTACTTCCTACCAAAAACAGGTGGAGATCAGCCCAGGATCCATAACTCCATAATGTTAGAGCTCCATATAAGAATCCATGAAAAACATGAGTGTAAAAAGACATACATATGGGTGAATGAAAACCAATAAAGTGCCACAGTGTAAAATGAAATCAAATGAATGATGTAAAAACCACCCCTCCTAGAAGGGAAGTGACAGTAATACAAAGCTGGAAATAATATCTTCCCAGAGTATAAGGGGGGGCGAGAGATCCCTAGTGCTCAGCAAAGTGACAAGTATTACATAGCATGAAAACACATAAAATCGCAGCTAAAAATAAAAATAAAAAATGAAAAGGTCCCTAGTGATGATATTCTATAAGGTGTAGAAATGTTAAGTGAAATAGACAGATGTGCATCAAAGTGCTTAAAATAGAAATAAAAAGGAAAAATCAAAAATGCATAACGATTCCACATCAAACATCAATCAACAATATTGGGAACAAAATAACACAAGTGAAAATGGTGATAGCAGTGCAGTCATACCATTATGCCGCACTAGTGCGCTGAAAATAAAAAATTCAAAATAAAAAAGACAAACAGTCCCACAACAGAGATGCTGTCCCAAAGTGACAATAGTGCAATATCAGTCCATACGTGTACCACTGTGCACCTGTGATGAATAATGTCCACAGGGAATGAACTTTTGAGTAAAGTGCAAAGTGTGCAGTGCCTGGTGCTAATCTTCAAAAAAGTTCAAGTGCACACATCAAACGTTTCCCCCAGCCTCTCACCTCCAACAGCGGCCCCCAGTGGGCCAAGTAGAGCAGATAGATGATCCTGGAGAGGGTGGGTTTCCTGGAGTGTAGCAAGCTTCGGGTAGGAGGAGCCAGGTGCCGACGCTTCTCGGGGACGGCCGAACCCGGAAGCTTGCTACATCTACTGTTCGTTCTAGTCTTATATGTAAGTTACTACGTCTGTCAATAAAATTTGTATTTGGAATTACTACACTATGAGACCTTTCCTTTGTCCCTAACCACCACTACTGGGATTGTTGGGAGCGGCGGGAGGAGATTCTGAGAACCGGACCCACTGATATCACTCCAGGAAACCCACCCTCTCCAGGATCATCTATCTGCTCTACTTGGCCCACTGGGGGCCGCTGTTGGAGGTGAGAGGCTGGGGGAAACGTTTGATGTGTGCACTTGAACTTTTTTGAAGATTAGCACCAGGCACTGCACACTTTGCACTTTACTCAAAAGTTCATTCCCTGTGGACATTATTCATCACAGGTGCACAGTGGTACACGTATGGACTGATATTGCACTATTGTCACTTTGGGACAGCATCTCTGTTGTGGGACTGTTTGTCTTTTTTATTTTGAATTTTTTATTTTCAGCGCACTAGTGCGGCATAATGGTATGACTGCACTGCTATCACCATTTTCACTTGTGTTATTTTGTTCCCAATATTGTTGATTGATGTTTGATGTGGAATCGTTATGCATTTTTGATTTTTCCTTTTTATTTCTATTTTAAGCACTTTGATGCACATCTGTCTATTTCACTTAACATTTCTACACCTTATAGAATATCATCACTAGGGACCTTTTCATTTTTTATTTTTATTTTTAGCTGCGATTTTATGCGTTTTCATGCTATGTAATACTTGTCACTTTGCTGAGCACTAGGGATCTCTCGCCCCCCCTTATACTCTGGGAAGATATTATTTCCAGCTTTGTATTACTGTCACTTCCCTTCTAGGAGGGGTGGTTTTTACATCATTCATTTGATTTCATTTTACACTGTGGCACTTTATTGGTTTTCATTCACCCATATGTATGTCTTTTTACACTCATGTTTTTCATGGATTCTTATATGGAGCTCTAACATTATGGAGTTATGGATCCTGGGCTGATCTCCACCTGTTTTTGGTAGGAAGTAGCATCTTGCAATTATCACTCAGCAGAGTGTTTTTACCCTAGTCGATTATGGTTTGGTTTTATATTGCTAGTTTGGTATTGACTGGCAGAGTAGCGCTACATATTATTGTACGTATTCATTGTTTTACTGGGGGAACTGAGTGGACCCGTCTATGTTGGCAGCTCTCTACTTGATACCTCACTAGTAACACTTGTTTTAGTTTTTCCTTTAGTATTGTGGATTTTGCGCACTAGTCCCCTTATTATTTAATTTAGTCGACCAAAACATTTTAGTAGACGAAATGAATATTATTTTAGTTGACTAAAATACGACTAAAACAACTGAGATGACTAAAATACGATTAAAACTTAAATGGCTTTTTTTTTAGTCAAAAGACTAAAATGGGACTAAAACTAAAATGCCATTTTAGTCAAAAGGCTAAGACTAAAACTAAATTAAAATTTGACTTCAAAATGAACACTGGTCTGTAGTGGATGTTCATACCTAATGCCATAAATAATAACATATTAGATTTTTCACTCCAGCAGTATATAATGAGTTTGGAAATTGTAGAGAAATGTTAACTAATGCATTACAATTTAATTACACCTATTAGATTTTTAGTCGACTAAAATGTGGGACGTACTAAACTGCATATTGGGATGATGGGATGATTGGATTATTGGCTGCAATACTAAGAACTCTCACTAGATGTCAGTGTACAATATACACATATATATGGTAATGACTCTGTTGTTTCTCAAAATGTTATTCTTTCCCGCAGTGCTTGATATAATGTTGCAAGAAGCAGTTGCTAATATTTAACTCTTCACTTGCTGATATATATGCAGCTGTACAACAGGATACAGAAGTAATGTAAAAATTACATTTGACCTGTTTTTGATGGGAATATGGGTAGAATTTTTATTTCTCATGGGGATTATTGGAGGAATATCATGTTAACACCCGACAATGAACATATTTAACCCATTACTAATAATAATATGCATATACTTTTTCTACATGGGGATTATGGGTGGAATACTGTAGTTAGACATACATAGGAATATATTAAACCTATTTCTGATATAAATACGTATATAATTATTTTTCTACATGGGGATTATTGGTGGAATATTGTTTATAAATATGCATAGCAACATATTAAACCCATTTCTGATATGAATATGCATGTAATTATTTTTCTACATGGGGATTATTGGTGGAATATTGTTTATAAATATAAATAGCAACATATTAAACCCATTTCTGATGAGAATATGCATATAATTATATTTCTACATGGAGATTATTGGTGGAATATTGTTTATGAATATACATAGCAACATATTAAACCTATTTCTGATATGAAGATGCATATAATTATTTTTCTACATGGGGATTATTGGTGGAATATTGTTTATAAATATAAATAGCAACATATTAAACCTATTTCTGACTGATTTATTTTTATGAAGGTGAGCCGATCAACTAAGTCTGTGAACAGGCGCACTCTGATCGGTTATAAAGCCTCCAGCAGCACTGAGTGTTCAGATAGAACGCTTGATGCAGGACAGGCCAGTAGCTCAATTGCATACTGTGCAAGCTCTGGCCAGTGATCCATCCTCAAGACCCAGTAACCCAGTGGATTTTCGGTTGGAAAGGTCTCCAAGTCTGATCTTGCCCAAGGTATTCCTGCACCATGTAAATCAGATGCTAGCGATGGTTGCTGGAAGCAACCAGACCTTGGGGCTGCGGATTAAAAAATTGTCTGAACACATCGGTCAGACGGCCACCTTCTCCACCACTCCTTCTATGACTGACTGAAGCCTCAGCAACACGTTGTCCAAGAGGACCAGGAAATTGTAGCCTCCCAGGCTCTGGAAATGCATTGCACAAACCTTTCTGCAAGGCCTCTCGAAGATGTTTCATCCTCTGCTCCCTCTGCAAAGGCTGTTTAAGTGTATAAGCTGTAAAACCTTACCCTTTTAATGTGGATGAAGAAGGGTCACCAGCCAGTATTGATCCCTCTCTTTGATACCACAAATACAAGGGTCCTTGCACAGGCTTTGCAAGATCAGGGAAGCCATGCAGCGTAGGTTTGCTGAGGCATTCGGTCCGGAGTCCTCTGGGTCACTAAGGATGACATGATCCGCAGCCACCTCCTCCAAGCCACCTACAAGTCCATGGGTTTCTGGGGACTGAAAACGATCCCTTAAAGACTGCTGCTGATGCTGAGTGCCAGGCTCCACCTCCATGCTGACACAATCCTCCTCCTCTTCCTGTGTCATAGGCAGGCCTGCAGGAATAATGTCTGAATAAAGGGCTCGTTGGGAGTTAAGGAAGTCCTCTTCCTCCCTCTGTTCTGCCTCAAGTGCCCTGTCCATTATTCCACGCAGCGTGTGCTCCAACAGGTAGACAAGAGGGACAGTATCACTGATGCATGCACTGTCACCATCCTCGTGGCCTCCTCAAATGGTGACAGGTCAGTGCATGCATCCTTGATCATTAGCCACTGGCGTGGCGAAAAAAAGCCAAGCTCCCCTGACCCTGTCCTTGTGCCATAGTCGCACATGTAGTCATTGATGGCCCTCTGCTGTGTGTGCAGCCGCTGCAGCATTGCCAACGTTGAGTTCCACCTGGTGGACATGTCGCAGATGAGGCGGTTCTTGGGCAGGTTGCATTCCTTTTTGAAGATCAGCCAGCCGAGCACTGGCATTATATGACCGGCAGAAATGCCCACAGACTTTCCTAGCCTGCCTCAGGAGAACCTGTAAGCCTGGGTACCTACACAAGAACCGCTGCACCACCAAATTAAGGACGTGAGCCAAACAGGGAACATGGGTCAAGTGTTCCTGTCGGAGGGCGAAGTAGAGGTTGGTGCCATTGTTGCAAACCCCCATTCCTGCCTGATGCTGTCGTGGCATCAACCACCTCTGAACCTGCCCCTGCAGAGCTGCCAGAATCTCTGCCCCAGTGTGGCTCTTGTCCTAAGCAGACCATCTCAAGCACCGCGTGGCATCTTTTTGCTCGAGTGCTTGCGTAGCCACTAGAACGCCTACTTAGCACCACTGGTTCCAAGGTCAAATCTGCACAGGAAGAGGCGATAGAGGAAGAAGAGGAGGGGGTGGAGGAGAGAGGTGTGGCAGAATCACCACTACCAGCATTTTGGAGGTATGGTGGCGGAACAAACTCCAACATTAATGCACCCTGTCCTGCATCCTTCCCAGCTGCCAGCAGGGTTACCCAGTGCGACATGAAAGAAAGGTAACATCCATGTCCATGCCTGCTGGGCCATGAGTCAGCGGTAATATGCATATTACCGCTGAGCGCCCTGTCCAACGAGGCCAAGACATTGCCTTCCACATGCCGGTAGAGAGCCAAAATGGCGTTTGGGAACCTGCCACTGAGGTACCGCACATTCCACAAATTCTCGAAAGGGGGCAGAGTCTACCAGCTGAAAAGGCAGTAGTTGGAGTGCTAGCAATTTAGCCAAACTAGCATTCAGCCTCTAAGCATGTGGATGGCTGAGACCGAATTTCTTTTGACGGTTTAGCAACTGGGGTAGGGAAATTTGCCTGCTACAATCAAAATTAAGTTTACCGCTAGCAGATTGCCCATAAGTGCTTGGGACACCTAATTCTACACCTTCATTCCTCTCAGTGCAGGTCTCTGAGAGGACTGAAGGTGTAGTGGGGTTGGAGATCCCAGCTGATGAGGAGCAAGGAGAGGTCCGCCTTGTTCTTTGGTGTGGGTCTTTTAAGTACTGTTGACAACAGACTGCATGGGAGCTCGACATATGTCTGGTCAAGCACGTTGTGCCCAAGCGGCTGCTGTTTTAGCCATGCTTGATAAGCTTCAGACATATGTTGCAAACAGCAATGGTGCGAACTGCTGCACATGTCTCAAAAAAGGCCTACACCAAAGAACTTTTGAAAAAACGCACGGAGTCAGCAGCGCCCTGCACATGCGGAGCTATGCTGTGTAATGCAGTTGGTTGGCTGTCTTTAAGCTGGCCCCTGGAGGGCATCCCTCCTCGTTGGAGATGTGCCTCCTCCTCCTCCTCCTCCTCCTCCTCTCTTCTATAAGGCACACATGTAGAGTCAGTGACCTCATCATCCCCTCCCTCCTCACCACTGGAGCAAACCTGGCAGTATGCTGCTGCTGGGGGAACATGACTGACAGTTTCTTCTCCTTCTTGGGCACCCCCTCTCTCTGGGCTCACGTTACTGCCTCCATCATCAACCTGGGTACCATCATTGGAGCCTTCAAAACGCTGTGCATCCTCCTGCAGTATGTACCAGACACTGTGGTCAAACAGTTCGGGGGACTCCTCAAGACAAGATGGTGGGGCTAGGTAAGGAGTGACTGATGTAATTGAGCCGATGGAATAGGCTGCTTTGGCAGCTGCATTGGCAGCTTGTCTTAGCCTGGGTGAGAGAGGAAGAGGAGGATGAGGACGGCTTTGTGATCCACTCTACCAACTCTTCTGCTTGTTGTAGCTCAACACGGCCAGCTGTCGAAAAAAAGGACAAGCGTGCCCCACGGACACGTGCTGAGGATGCACCGTGTCCATGACCAGAACTGTTGGCTGTAGACACAGAGCCTGCTTGCCGTCTTTTAGTGGCCTGTGAGCGTCTGCCTTTCCTTGGTGGCCTTGCAGGCATGGAGTAAAATTGGATTAGCAAAACACCGCCTGAAGCTTACTAGAAAAATTTCACCAGGAATGGCCTGCAGTCAGGTATAGGCTTGGCTAGACTAGAATGCAGTGGATATATATATGTTGGAGACTGTGTGTATATATAAGTGGATTTGAGAACATACACCAGCAACGGCCTGCAGTCAGATATAGGCTTGGCTAGACTGGAATGCAGTGGATAGACACTATATATATTTTATGCACTGCAGATCACTGAATCATTTGCCTGCATGCCTGCCTGAAAGTGTATTTGAATATGTACACCAAGAACGGTCTTCAGTGAGATCTAGCTAAACTGTATACAGTGGATGGATATTATATATATATATCTCTCTCCATCCACTGTATACAGTTTAGCTAGATCTCACTGCAGACCGTTCCTGGTGTACTGTTTCTAATATACTTCATACAGGCAGTTGATTCAGTTAGCTGCAGTGTATTTAGAGTGAGTGAGAGTGTGTGTGTGTGTGTGTGTGTGTGTGTGTGTGTGTGTATGTATGTATGTATGTATGTGTGTGTATGTATATATATATATATATATATATATATATATATATATATATATATATATATATATATATATATATATATATATATATATATATATATATATATATGTATATATATATGTATATATATATATATATATATATATATATATATATATATATATATATATATATATATACTACCGTTCAAAAGTTTGGGGTCACATTGAAATGTCCTCATTTTTGAAGGAAAAGCACTGTACTTTTAAATGAAGCTAACTTTAAACTAGTCCTAACTTTAAACAAATATACTCTATACATTGCTAATGTGGTAAATGACTATTCTAACTGCAAATGTCTAGTTTTTGGTGCAATATCTACATAGGTGTATAGAGGCCCATTTCCAGCAACTATCACTCCAGTGTTCTAATGGTACAATGTGTTTGCTCATTGGCTCAGAAGGCTAATTGATGATTAGCAAACCCTTGTGCAATCATGTTCACACATCTAAAAACAGTCTAGCTCCTTCCAGAAGCTACAAAACTGACCTTCCTGTGAGCAGATTGAGTTTCTGGAGCATCACATTTGTGGGGTCAATTAAACACTCAAAATGGCCAGAAAAAGAGAACTTTCATCTGAAACTCGACAGTCTATTCTTGTTCTTAGAAATGAAGGCTATTCCATGCGAGAAATTGCAAAGAAATTGAAGATTTCCTACAACGGTGTGTACTACTCCCTTCAGAGGACAGCACAAACAGGCTCTAACCAGAGTAGAAAAAGAAGTGGGAGGCCGCGTTGCACAACTAAGCAAGAAGATAAGCACATTAGAGTCTCTAGTTTGAGAAACAGACGCCTCACAGGTCCCCAACTGGCATTTTCATTAAATAGTACCCGCAAAACACCAGTGTCAACATCTACAGTGAAGAGGCAGCTGCGGGATTTTGGGCTTCAGGGCAGAGTGGCAAAGAAAAAGCCATATCTGAGACTGGCCAATAAAAGAAAAAGATTAAGATGGGCAAAAGAACACAGACATTGGACAGAGGAAGACTGGAAAAAAGTGTTGTGGACGGATGCCAAAGGTGTGCAATGCTGTAATTGCTGCAAAAGGAGGATTCTTTGATGAAAGCAAAGTTTGATGTAAAAACAATGTTATTTCAAATACAAATCATTATTTCTAACCTTGTCAATGTCTTGACTCTATTTTCTATTCATTTCACAACGTATGGTGGTGAATAAGTGTGACTTTTCATGGAAAACACAAAATTGTTTGGGTGACCCCAAACTTTTGAACAGTTATACATACACACACACACAGTAAAACCTTGGTTTGCGAGCATAATTTGTTCCAGAAACATGCTTGTAATCCGAAGCACTTGTATATCAAAGCAGGGTATAAAAGAGAAGAGACAATATTCCACCAATAATCCCCAAATAGAAATATAATTATATGCATATTCTCATCAGAAATGGGTTTAATATGTTGCTATGTATATTTATAAACAATATTCCACCAATAATCCCCATGTAGAAAAATAATTACATGTATATTCATATCATAAATGGGTTAAATATGTTGCCTTGTATATTTATAAAAAATATTCCACCAATAATCCCCATGTAGAAAAATAATTATGTGCATATTCATATCATAAATGGGTTAAATATGTTGCTATGTATATTTATAAACAATATTCCACCAATAATCCCCATGTAGAAATATAATTATATGCATATTCTCATCAGAAATGGGTTTAATATGTTGCTATTTATATTTATAAACCATATTCCACCAATAATCCCCATGTAGAAAAATAATTATATACGTATTTATATCAGAAATAGGTTTAATATATTCCTATGTATGTCTAATTACAATATTCCACCCATAATCCCCATGTAGAAAAAGTACCGTGTATACTCTAGTATAAGTCGTTCCGAGTATAAGTTGAGGCCCTAATTTACCACAAAAAACTGGTCAAAATTTATTGACCCAAGTATAAGACGAGGGTGAGAAATGCAGAGGGTCAACAATGCCCATCTGCAGCTGCATGCCTCCCTGTGTCCTGTGCAGCCTACCTGTACATGTGTGTCCTGTGTCCCTGTGTGCATGTGTCCTGTACATGTCCTGTGTGCATGTGCAGCCTACCTGTGTCCTGTGCAGCCTCCCTGTGGCGATCTCCTTCCTCCCTGTGTCAATCTCCATCCTCAAACGGCGGCCGGCGTGTGATGATAGTGTTCGGCGGCCATTCCACAGTTCAAAAGCCGCGCCTCCTCCTCGTCTGTGATAGGCTGACCGCTGACTGCCTATCATGGACATTCTCTCATTCTCATACCACGGACGAGGATGAGAGAATGTCCGTGATAGGCTGTACACTGACAGCTGTTCAGCCTATCACAGACGAGCAGGAGGCGCGGCTTTTGAAAGCTGCAATAGCCGCTGAACACTATCATCACACGCCGGCCGCCGTCTGCCTGCATGACACGCTGATCATGCAGACAGACGGCGGTGACTCGAGTATAAGTCGAAGGGGACGCTTTCAGCCCAAAAAAAAGGGCTGAAAAATTCGACTTATACTCGAGTATATATGGTATATGCATATTATTAGTAATGGGTTAAATGTTCATTGTCAGGTGTTAACATGATATTCCTCCAATAATCCCCATGAGAAATAAAAATTCTACCCATATTCCCATCAAAAACAGGTCAAATGTAATTTTTACATTACTTCTGTATCCTGTTGTACAGCTGCATATATATCAGCAAGTGAAGAGTTAAACATTAGCAACTGCTTCTTGCAACATTATATCAAGCACTGCAGGAAAGAATAACATATTTTGAGAAACAACCATAGTCATTACCATATATATGTGTATATAGTACACTGACATCTAGTGAGAGTTCTTAGTATTGCAGCCAATAATCCAATCATCCCATCATCCCAATATGCAGTTTAGTACGTCCCTAGGAATAGCACATCAGTGGCGTTCATCCTCTCAGACTGGGAATAGAGGCACAACATGCACATAGTTGCCAACATTGTAAAAGAAAAAAAAAATGTGGGACACGTTTTGTGGCTGTAGGCGGAGCCATACAAGAATTAGGGGGAGGGGCATTCGTTTGTATGCGTGGTTTAGGAAAAATACACAAGTGTGGCGCGTCGCGGCGAAAAATGATTGAAGTGCATTATTTCTATTATTTCATTGTAATATAAAATGAAATCATTCAACTCACCATAATGCAGAATCAGTGGGAGCCCTGAGCGTGTCACCTGCCACATCACCTGCCACCAGCCATCCGTCCTTGCGTCAGATGTCCCAGCAGAGTCCGTCCTTGCATCAGATGCCCCCAGCGGAGCCCCCCCTCACACCAGGAGTCCCCGGCGGAGCCCCCCCTCACACCAGGAGTCCCCGGCGGAGCCCCCCCTCACACCAGGAGTCCCCGGCGGAGCCCCCCCTCACACCAGGAGTCCCCGGCGGAGCCCCCCCTCACACCAGGAGTCCCCGGCGGAGCCCCCCTCACACCAGGAGTCCCCGGCGGAGCCCCCCCTCACACCAGGAGCCCCCGGCGGAGCCCCCCCTCACACCAGGAGCCCCCGGCGGAGCCCCCCCTCACACCAGGAGCCCCCGGCGGAGCCCCCCCTCACACCAGGAGCCCCCGGCGGAGCCCCCCCTCACACCAGGAGCCCCCGGCGGAGCCCCCCCTCACATCAGGAGCCCCCCCCTCACATCAGGAGCCCCCGGCGGAGCCCCCCCCTCACATCAGGAGTCCCCGGCGGAGCCCCCCCCCTCACATCAGGAGTCCCCGGCGGAGCCCCCCCTTCACATCAGGAGTCCCCGGCGGAGCCCCCCCTCACATCAGGAGTCCCCGGCGGAGCCCCCCCCTCACATCAGGAGTCCCCGGCGGAGCCCCCCCCCCTCACATCAGGAGTCCCCGGCGGAGCCCCCCCTCACATCAGGAGTCCCCGGCGGAGCCCCCCCTCACTTTTCAGCTTTCGGTGCTCTCACACTTTGAATGACAATTACTCAGTCATGTAATACTGTACCCAAATGAATTTTGTGTCCTTTTTTTCATACAAATACAGCTTTCTTTTGGTAGTATTTGATCACCTCTGGGCTTTTTATTTTTTGCGCTATAAATGAAAAAAGACCGAAAATTTCAAAAAAAATTTTGCAAATTATTAATTTTTCTTCATAAATTTTGGCCACAATTTATACTGCTACATATCTTTTGGTAAAAATAACCAAAATTAGTGGATATTATTTGGTCTGTGTGAAAGTTATAGAGTCTACGAGTTGTGGTGCAAATCATAAAAAATTTGATCACACCTGATGTACTGGTGGCCTATCTCATTTCTTGTGACCCGAACAAGCCAGGAAAGTACAAATACCCCCCAAATGACCCCTTTTTTGAAAGTAGACATTCCAAGGTATTTAGTAAGATGCATGGTGAGGTTTTTGATGGTGTTATTTTTTCCCACAATTCTTTGCAAAATGAAGATTTTTTTTTTTTCCTCCCATAAAATTGTCATTGTAATTGGTTATTTCTCTCACATGGCATGTGTATACCACAAATGACGCCCCAAAATACATTCTGCTACTCCTCCTAAGTATGGCGATACCACATGTGTGGGACTTTTTCACAGCCTAGCCACATAGAGAGGCCCAACATGCAGGGAGCACCATCAAGTGTTCTAGGAGCATAAGTGTAAGGCTGACCGCAGGTCAGCCTGTAATTGTAGGAGGAGTCAGGCTGCATAAAGCCTGCCCTCCTTCTTCTCCTTCCTGTGGTCGTAGGATCTCATGTGCGTCTGACGTCACTTCCGGGTGCAGTTTCACAGTGTTTTCATGCAGTTTCATAGTGTTTTCATGCATTTTCACAGTATTTCATGCAATTTTCACAGTGTTCTCATACAATTTTACAGTGTTCTCATGCAATTATGGTTTCTCGTGCAATGTGTCACTTCTTATGCCTTTTCATGTTTTCTTACATTTCTCATGTTTTTCTTACTTTTCTCATGTCTTCACGTTTTTTCCCTTGGTTCTCACGTTTGTTTCTCACGTTTTTCCTTTGATTCTCGTTTTCCCATGCTTCTCATGTTTTCTCATGCTTCTCTCGTTTTCCCATGCTTCTCATGTTTTCTCATGCTTCTCTCGGTTTCCCATGCTTCTCTCGGTTTCCCATGCTTCTCTCGGTTTCCCATGCTTCTCTCGGTTTCCCATGTGTTTTACATTCATGTCATATGTTGTTATGTTACAGCTTTTCGTTTGCTGTATTTCCGTTAGCTAGTGCTCACATTCAGGGTCTGTCACGTCTACAGATCCGTACAGGCTGAGGTTTCGTTTTAATTGATTGTTGTCCCACAATCTTCTTCCATACGTCATACGTGCACGTTCACCATTACACATTTACTTCTACCCACCACGGTCTGTGGGTACCTTAGCCCTGAGTGTTCGTTTTTAATTTCCTGTCCTGGCGCTGCAGGTTGCTCGGGCTTGCTCACTGCATACAGTAGGGGGGTGTTATCATTAGGTTCCCATTCTTGCGCTATTGGTATTGTCATTTCTGCACCCACATCATCATACTTGTCAGGTACCAGGGGTGTTATGTCTTGGGCTGGTTGTCTGTAATGTTATTTGGTTGCTTTCAAACAGCTGGGTTGTTCATGTTCTACCACTGCAGATTACCCATCACGTCTATGGGTTGACAGATTGAGGTGATCGTTTTTAATTGGCTTGTTCGGTGGCAAGTCTCCTCATCTGTTCTTACGCTGTATATGTATTTCGTACAAACTCACGTTTCTTATGCAATTTACGTGTCTCTTGCAATTTACGTGTCTCTTGCAATTTACGTGTCTCTTGCAATTTACGTGTCTCTCGCAATTTGTTGTCTCTATGATAAACTCACTTTTTATGTTTCTCTTGTTTTTCCAGGTTTTCTCATGTTTTCCCAAGGTTACTCTCCTTCTCATGTTTCTCACACTGTTCAGCAATTCACGTTCTCGTGCTACCGGTGTTTCTCATGTAGTTTGCGGGTTCTTGCAGCCTCGGTGCTTAGGCTGCTCACGTTTCGTAAGCTCGCATTATACATGTGTTCTGTTCCTTCACGCAGCTTACGTTCCTGGCGCAGGTTCTCAGCATGCTCACGTTCTCTTGTAGTTCATGTTGCTGTCCCAGTGGCATGTCACTTATGCGGAGTAGGTTACCCAGGGGACTGTGGTTTTTCCCTCTTGTAATGCACACGACCTTTTATTTCCTAGTTACATTTGGCTAGGGTTGGCAGAAGCATGGAACTATTATAAGTTAGCCATGGCAGCTCCAGCAGCCTTTATGGGCTCAGGGGCTTTAGTGGATTCCGATTTTTCTCAGTCTCTAGGTCAGTATCAGTAGGCTTCCTACTTGGTTCGGTTTTTGCCTCTTTTAACTCATATCGGCATGGCATTGTCGGGGCATATCTGGTTTGGACTCAGCATTTCATGTTGTTGGAGACCCCGACAGATCTTTCTTTATTTGCTGCGCATTTTATAAGCCATCCTTGGGGTTCTTGAAGAGTAGCCCTCCTGCTGTGATCAACAGACTTCTCATCATGGGTCATATTTTCCATGTGGTATTTATCACATTCTCATGGTCTCCTTCATGTTTGGTACCAGCTCGGTACTCAAGGCAGGCCTATACCTGGCATTTTGGGTCATAAGAGCTAGGAGCAGGTTCTGTGTATTTGTGCCAGGAACCCCAGCCCGTCCTGGGTAGGTGGAGGTCGTCTTGTTTCTCTGGGCTTGGCCCAGAGCCACTTTTTGAGATACCATAAGCGTTTGTAATTTGGTACATTATACGTAATTTCAGTGGCCATAATTTGGCATCATATTCATCCTACTGGTCATTTTTGCCCCCTTTTAGGCATACTGACCACTTGACCAGGGCACAACTCAGGTCTATGTTCTTTGTTGCTTTTTGTTCCTTTCTTACACTATCCACAGATTGACTCCGAGTACAAGTGTAAGGCTGACCGCAGGTCAGCCTGTAATTGTAGGAGGAGTCAGGCTGCATAAAGCCTGCCCTCCTTCTTCTACTTCCTGTGGTCGTAGGATCTCGTGTCCCACCCACCCATTCCCTTTTTCTTTTTCATTTTATTTCAATTCATACTTGGGTATGCCCCCTTTTAGGCATACTGACCACTTGACCAGGGCACAACTCAGGTCTATGTTCTTTGTTGCTTTTTGTTCCTTTCTTACACTATCCACAGATTGACTCCGAGTACAAATGACACATCTAACTTGTTAACTACCTATTACACTTTTGAAGGCCCTGGAGCACCAGGATAATGGAAACGCCCACAAAATGACCCCATTTTGGAAAGCTAACACCCCAACATATAATCTATGAGGCATAATGAGTCTTTTGAATGATTCATTTTTTTCCAGAAGTTTTTGGAAAATGTGGAAAAAAATGAAAACGCATTTTTTTTTTTACACAAAGTTGTCCATTTATAAGCTATTTCCAACACATAGCATGTACATAGCAAAAATGACACCTCAAAATACATTATGCTACTCCTCCTGAGTATAGCGATACCACATGTGTAAGACTTTTACACAGCCTGGCCACATACAAGGAACACTGTCAGGTGTTCTAGGGACACATAGCATGCACATACCAAGAATTACACCCCAAAATACATTCTGCTGAGCAAAGGGTAAAAAAAAAAGATTACCTGTGGTTTTAGTAGCACAGTTATCCACAGGAGGATAGCACTGGTCCAGGCAGCAGGCAGGGACTTGGTCAGCAAAAGCGAATGCAATTGTCCAGGCAACAGGCAGGAACACTGTCCATAGTCAGTACAGGCAGCAGGCAGGGATACTGTCCATATACAGTCCAGGGTCAGTGCAGGCAGAGATTGTCAGCAGTGCCAAAATATTGATCCTGGTAGTAGGCAGGAACATGGTCCATCCATGTGGTGTGGTCAGTTCATGCGACAGGCAGAGGCATGATGGCATAGGTCCTACAGGCAGCAGGCAGAAGTAGGGCCTCGTTCAGGACAGAATGGGGACAGGGGTAGAGGCTTCTCCCACCCAAATCTCTTTGAAGCCTTTGAGTCTCCAGACCCTAATCTAGGAATGAGAAAACAAAAAAAATGTTTTCTTCATCCAGAAAAACAATTCTGGAGCCCCTCACATATGTGAGACCCCTGTGTTATGAATCCCACTAGTCCAGTGGCAGGGTACAAGATCAGTCCAGGAGGCAGGCAAAAAGGATGGTCAAACAGTCCAGGGTCAGTTCCAGATCAGGCAGAGGTATGAACAGGATCGGTAGGCAGAAGCATGGTCGAAAAACAAGCCAGGGTCAGTTACAGAGCAAGCAGAGGCATAAGGGGTGTAAAGGTAAATGGCAGGAAGTGAGGGTTATGTTTACCATACTTCACTAATAATTTAGTGAAGTATGGTAACGGCGGAAACAGTCAACTATACAGAGGCCTGGTTGGGAAGGACATTGGGGACAATAAAAAGTAGTGTCTCTTCTCACTCCTCCTTTGGTGCACACCCGGCATTTTTTCTGCCGTTTTTGGCCTGTTGGTCTGGGGGGGATTTTTTCGGGAAAGTGGCGTTCGGAGAGTCTACTAATCACATTGGATCGCATAGTTTCTGGTGGGCCGTTCGGGAATACAAGGGCAGTGGTGATTTCCTCCTGGTATCCAAGGAAGGATTTGGGGCTTGCAGTGGATTTATGATAAATAACATAGCTGTTATATATGGCCAAATTGAACAACTAAATCAAAACTTTTTTATACCACTGGTATGTTCTTCTCGTGGCAAGGTAGGGTTCGAGCATCTGGTCGTTGAAGTCGACACCCCCCATATACTTGTTGTATTCAAAGATGTATGTTGGCTTTTGGATTACCCCATTCCTCCTGGTTATCTCCACGACGGTGTTATTGTGGATTGATGAAAACACGTAGATGTCCCTTCTGTCCCTCCACTTCACAGCCAGAATTTCCTCATTCCGTAAGCTCGCCATCTCCCCTCTTCTTAGCTTTTTGTTCACGAGGCTTTGAGGAAAGCCCTTCTGGTTCTTCCTTACGGTGCCACATGCTGGAGTCTTCTGTCTGTGAAGATTTCGGAACAGGGGCAGACTAGAATAAAAATTGTCCACATATAGATGGTAGCCTTTCTCCAGGGGTGGGTTTATGAGTTCCCAAATGACTTTTCCACTCGATCCGATATATTCTGGGCAATTAGGGGGATGTAGCTGGGTGTCCTTCCCTTCGTATACCATGAAGGCATAGGTATATCCTGTAGCTCGGTCGCATAATTTATACATTTTCACCCCATAGCGGGCCCTTTTGGTGGGAATAAATTGTTTTATGCCCAACATGCCACTAAATTTGATCAGGGACTCAACCACACATATGTGCTGGTCTGGGGTAAATAACTGGGGGAAGATATCAGAAAAATATTTTAGTAGTGGGCAAATTTTATATAGCTTGTCAAAATGTGGGTCATTTTGGGGAGGGCACTGGGTATTGTCATTGTAGTGTAGGAATCTCATAATCATGAGATACCTGGTTCTGGGCATTACAGAGGAAAAGATGGGCATGTGGTGGATGGGGAGGGTAGACCAATAGGAACGTAATACATTTTTTTTGGTTAGTCCCATACAGAATGTGAGGCCCCAAAAAGTTCTAAACTCCTCAACTGTTAGGGCTCTCCATTCGTAGGGACGGGCATAATAGGACGTTGGGTTACTTGCTATGTATTGTTGGGCATATAGATTGCACTGGGCCACAATCGATGCAAGCATGTCCTCAGTAAAAATAAGGTTGAAAAAATCTATTGGTGAAAAATTTTCTGTATCCACCTGGACTCCTGGCTGGTCAGTAAAAGGGGGAATGATAGCTTCTCCTGAATTAGGTGGCAGCCATAAGGGGTTCTCAAGGGAGTAGGGAAGGCTGGCATGGGACCTAACCCTTTGGGCCTGAGGTGACACCCCACTGGTACGTGGCCTTTGTCGAGGTACTGTGGTGCTGGTGGATGGCACTGTGGTGCTGGTGGATGGCACTGTGGTGCTGGTGGATGGCACTGTGGTGCTGGTGGATGGCACTGTGGTGCTGGTGGATGGCACTGCGGTGCTGGTGGATGGCATTGCGGTGATAGTGGATGGCATTGCGGTGCTGGTGGATGGCACTGCATCCTCAGCAGTACGTCTTCGTCTGGCGGGCGGACTCTCATCCTCCTCTGAGGCTGTCAGTGTACCACTGCTGAGGACAGGCTCGTAGTCCATGTCAGACTCAGAATCTGAATAGGAATCTGAAGCGGAGAGCTCCCCGTTGCTCTCGTCGGCCGCAAGAATATTATATGCCTCCTCGGCTGAATATACTCTTTGTGACATAGTGATGAAAAATGGCAGATATGTGGCACTGATGACACGTGACACTGGCAGATTGCACTGGTGATAGATGGCACTGATACGTGACACTGATGTGGTAGGTGACACTGGTGACACTGATGTGGCAGGTGACAGACAGGTGGCACTGACGACAGATTGCACTGACAGATTGCACTGATACGTCGCACTGATACGTCGCACTGATACGTCGCACTGATACATGGCAGGTGACACTGACAGGTGACACTGATGTGGCAGGTGACACTGACAGGTGACACTGATGTGGCAGGTGACACTGACAGGTGACACTGATGTGGCAGGTGACACTGACAGGTGACACTGATGTGGCAGGTGACACTGACAGGTGACACTGATGTGGCAGGTGACACTGACAGATGGCACTGACGACAGATGGCACTGACGACAGATGGCACTGACAGATGGCACTGATGACAGATGGAAGCAGTAATGAGCACTGTGGCACTGATGTGGCACTGTAGGGTGTTTCACTAAAAGCTGGGCACTCACAGTTATCACAGATCGCTCTCTCTCCTCACACACGGTCTCTGTGTGAGGAGAGAAAGCCGGCAATGAGAGATGATCTCATATGTTTACATTTGAGATCATCTCTCATTGGAAGCTCGGATCGCGCTGTAAACGGCCGCTGTGATTGGCCGTTTACGGCGATCTGTGACTGGCTGTGTCCAAGGGACACGGCCAGAGCAGAATTTCCCTGATGCGCGCTCCCGGGAGCGCGCATTGCAGAAGTGAACAGGAGGACGTCCAGGGACGCCCTCCCGGCAATTGGAGTCTGCGCTGTAGCCGTCTTTCGGCTATAGCGTGGATGCCTAGTGGTTAAGATGGCGGCTGGCAGAGACAATGTCTCCGCCAGCCGCGGACCTCTAGCGGCGGCGGTGGCGAAAGTCGAGAACCGGATTTCTCGGGACATTTCCCGGGACACCACAAATACGGGAATGGAATCCAAGTCCCGGAAATGTCCGGGACAGTTAGCAACTATACATGCACTGCTGGAAACGCCCTCTCACATTGCTTCCTGTATCAGGCCACTTCCCCCTTTATCAGGCCACTTCCCCTGATGAGGGCTTCTTAGCCAAAACGCATCAGAGTGGCCTGTACCCGTGTACCCATGTAACTAAATAAAGGACTTTTATTCAAGAGCATCCGAGTCGCCAGCCCTTTTCTGATTCATATATTAAGTCTTACCTGTAGGTTCTTGAAATATCTTCTAAACCTCCACGACCTGAGCGCCGATGACTACGGCATATGCACACTTTAGAAAGGGCACATTGTTCCCTTTCTAATAGGGGTCACATGACTCCGGCCAGTCACAGAGCCGAAGTTCGCAGCTCCAGAATGAAAAAGGGCGAAGATGGACGCTCCCTGCTAGTGGGGACAACGGTAACTTCGGAGGCTTCGGTAAGTGATACATAATGGGCTACTATGTCATGCATAGTAGCCCATTATGCTTTACCTTTGCAGGGAAATAAAGAGGAAATAAAACCCACCAGGGTTTACTTCCTCTTTAATACCTTAGAGTCTGCTTGTTTGTATTGGTTAACCTTTCATAGCTACCTGTATGGCTAATGCTGCCTTCTGACATATGGAGAAAAGTGTCATTTCTCATTATAGATCAGTCTGGATTTTAGTGTCCATTCTGCTGACTACGTTTAAGACTGACAGATATTCTTTTTACTTTTTTTGTGTTTCTTTTTACCCACACATTTCTCCATTCGGAGTGAACAGCGCAGTTTGCTGAAAAGGCCAATGATTTTGCCCCGCCTCCTTATGATCTGTCCAATCTCTGTTGTGCCTGCTTCATCGGCTGTGTCCATACTCCACCCCCTGATGCACACACAGACACACTTTCTGTCTGTATGTAAAAGCAGAGTTCAATGCAAAAGTGGAATTTCTGCTTATCCGAACCCCCCCCCCCCGCCCGCTGCCACATTTGGCACCTTTCAGGGGGAGGGTGGAACAGGTACCTGGCCCCACTTCCAGAAGTACCGTGGCCCTGTCTCTCAGAAGTTCAGCCCCCTCTTCCTTCCGCCACCACCAGGCCAATTAGAAAGTGCAGCATGCTTCGCGCATGCACAGTAGAGAACCCTGTCAGAGTTGGGGTGCAGTGGTAGGAGTGCTGGGAGGGTCAGAGTTGGGGTGCAGTGGTAGGGGTACTGGGAGGGTCAGAGTTGGGGTGTAGGGGATGCAGTGGTAGGGGTGCTGGGAGGGTCAGAGTTGGGGTGCAGTGGTAGGGGTACTGGGAGGGTCAGAGTTGGGGTGTAGGGGGTGCAGTGGTAGGGGTGCTGGGAGGGTCAGTTGGGGTGTAGGCAGTTCCTGTTTAAGACCCACCTGTTGGCTGCACCCAACAGCCGATTCGAAGATTGGCTGGGGTTCCGACATTGCAGGCTCCCTGGACAGGTAAGTGCACTGCTGAGGCTGCTTTGATGGGCACTGATGAGGTTGCACTTGGTACCCACTTTTAATGTACAGAGAGGAAGATATGGAGCGTAAAGAGGAAGGGTGTGGTTTAACAGATGACATGGTGGGTCTTAAACAGGAAGAGGTGTGGCATTGGCAGGAAGGGGTGGGTCATATTTAAATTAGGGGATGCATGAGTTTAGTCAGGCCTAGGGCAGCACAAAACCTAAATACACCACTGCCTACACCCCAACTGACCCTCCCAGCACCCCTACCACTGCACCCCAACTCTGACCCTCCCAGCACCCCTACCACTGCATCCCCTACAACCCAACTTTGACCCTCCCAGCACCCCTACAACAACTGCACCCCCTACACCCCAACTCTGACCCTCCCAGCACACCTACCACTGCACCCCCTACACCCCAACTCTGACCCTCCCAGCACACCTACCACTGCACCCCCTACACCCCAACTCTGACCCTCCCAGCACACCTACCACTGCACCCCTACACCCCAACTCTGACCTCACAGCACCCCTACCACTGCACCCCTACACCCCAACTCTGACCTCGCAGCACCCCTACCACTGCACCCCTACACCCCAACTCTGACCTCGCAGCACCCATACCACTGCACCCCTACACCCCAACTCTGACCTCGCAGCACCCCTACCACTGCACCCCTACACCCCACTTCTGACCCTCCCTACACCCCAACTCTGACCCTCCCAGCACCCCTACAACAGCACCCCCTACACCCCAACTCTGACACTCCCAGCACCCCTACCACAGCACCCCTAAACCCTGACCCTTAGGGCTCATTTAGGCCGGTTTCACAATGATGTGCTTTGTCTGCAACATGGATAAATGAGCATTTTGTGTGCGTTTAACATTCATTTTTAGCTGCAGCCCATTGACCTTTAATAGGTTGTGTATTTGTCATGTTTACTGAAAGCTCAACAATAATGCAGTGTGCAGGACTTGAGAAATGCATCAAAAACACATGACTTATATGAAATCAATGAAATTGCGGCTAAAAATGTGTGTAAAACTCATGTAAAGTGTACATAACAAGCACAATGCAGCCAGAATGCAGCACATCCGTGTGACCCCCTCTGTACATCAGTCTCTGCATTCCCTGTACATTGCTGGATGGGCATTACATGCGTTTTCAGGGCATTTTATAAATACATTTCTTCATTTAGTTCAATCATTTTTACCAAGTTGTGTTTCTATACATTAGTGTGTTGATGTTTCCAAGTCTTTATGGTGAGTTCAGTGCAGGAAAATGCAGCATGAAAACCTGAAATAATGGAAATGATCCGACATCCATTCATTGTTCTTCCACATGCGTTTGTACTGCGTTTATGTCGTGTTTAATACACCCGACTGCTTCTGGTATAGGTGAGACCAGAACTCCCCTATAGACCCCGACTGACCCTCTTCACCCCGACTGACCCTCTTCACCCCCCCGACTGACCCTCTTCACCCCCCCGACTGACCCTCTTCACCCCCCCGACTGACCCTCTTCACCCCCCCGACTGACCCTCTTCACCCCCCCGACTGACCCTCTTCACCCCGACTGACCCTCTTCACCCCGACTGACCCTCTTCACCCCGACTGACCCTCTTCACCCCGACTGACCCTCTCTTCCACCTAACACCCCCCACTACTGACACCCTCTACACCCCCCACAGACCCTCTCTTCCATCCAACACCTCTGACCTTCAACCCTCTACACCCCCCACATACACCCCTCCCCCCTCTATCAGATCTGTCACTGTCCCCTCTTGTCACCTGTACAGAGAGGAGGAGAGGCGGAGTCAGGAGTTTCTCTCCTCCCACTTCCTCCTCCATCTGGTGACATCACTTCCTCCCCAGTGCAGCCTGTAGAAGTCAGTCCTCCGTCCTCTGGGGGCGCTGTGCACATTGTGTGTTCCCAGGGGAAGGGGGAGGAAGTGCACACCTCTGGTCTGAGAGGAAATATGAGACTGTGAGTAACCATGAGGAGAATTATGGGGGAGGGGAGGATTATATGGAGGAGGAGGGAGGATTATATGGGGGAGGGTGGAGGATTATGTGGGGGAGGGAGAGCATTATGTGGGGGAGGGGGGATTATATGGGGGAGGGGAGGATTATATGGGGGAGGGAGAGCATTATGTGGGGGAGGGGGGATTATATGGGGGAGGGGAGGATTATATGGGGGAGGGGAGGATTATATGGGAGAGGGGGGAGGGGGGAGGGGGAGGATTATACGGTGAGGGGAGGATTATATGGGGGAGGGGAGGATTATATGGGGGAGGGGTAGGATTATATGGGGGAGGGGTAGGATTATATGGGGGAGGGGTAGGATTATATGGGAGAGGGGAGGATTATGACCAATAGCACACCTTTCCTCAATTTCTATGTTAAGGGGATACTTGAAACTCCGCTGCCGCAATCCCATGTGGGAAGGGGGGGTTAGAAACTGTTTCCGCCCTTTTCCCTTCATTCCTGTTATTACCACATAGTACCGATACAGAATGTGTGCGTCTCTTTAAACTCCTCCTCCCCCAGCCAAAGCAGGGTGGAGCTGACAAGGGGAGGAGCAAGCTGAGCAGTAAAAATGCTAACGAACGTGACAGACCAGCCCCTCCTACACAGGCACATGGTGATTGCAATGATTCATGGGAATTGTAGTTTATTATAAGCTAATTGAACTACAGGAAGCTGGATCAAAGCTCTGAATGCATTTTTTGAAATGACACAGAAAATGATCCATCCAGAACACAGAGGTAAGCAAATTTTATATAGAAATGATTATGTACATTGAGATTGTCATCAATATTAGGCATGATTTCTGAAGGAATTCAAATTTTAGTTGTGTAGGTGAATTTACACTTTAAGCTCAGAATAGCGAAGTGTCTGGAGGAGATGAATGCTTTGCAGAATGCCACCCTAAGCAGTATTTTCTACCCACTATTGCTGCTGGATCTCCCATTTGGTGATTTTTGCACAGATCCAGAGCCAACATTGCTTCGCAGAACCATCTGCAGGACACCAGTGATCTGTATTCACTGTCTGGAAGGATTATCTTCTGACCACCACTGTAAGAGGACTTAAAAAAAAACTGGAGCCCAGAGAATGTGGGGCAGCTGTGACTGAAGTCAAGCCATCAGACAGTTGCAAATCAGTGGTTTTGCTATCAGACGATTATTTTTTGGTTGGATTTTAAACACACAAAAACTAAATATAACATAATGGATGTGTGAAAGCTCTGTATAATCATTATATTATATGTTACATCACCTTCTCTAACATTTACAATACGGTGATATTTTACTGTGGAAATTTAAAGATACAGAGCCCCAAATACCAACCCATTGGCTACATAGTGACATAATTGCAATATTTCAAATTGGGTTCAAAACCAATTCTCCCATTGGACCAATACGTTTACAGTGCAGATGTGTCATACACCCCCCCTCTATGATATCTTATAATACGGTAAGATTTTACTGTGGAAATTTAAAGATACAGAGTATTGTAAATGTTAGAGAAGGTGATGTAACATATAATATAATGATTATACAGAGCTTTCACACATCCATTATGTTATATTTAGTTTTTGTGTGTTTAAAATCCAACCTAAAAATACTCGTCTGATAGCAAGACCACTGATTTGCAACTGTCTGATGGCTTGACTTCAGTCAGCTGTGCATGGTAACCAATCAGCTGTCACACAGACTGTCCGATCGTTTCCACCTGTCAGTTTTTCAGGTGGATCTGATTGGACTCTCCAGTCTCCTCTATGGAGTGGCGGATGTCAGCGCTGACACCCGCCGCCATCCAATCTGATCCGATCCTGTCCACCAAAAACAGATGGTTGGAGCTCCTATTCCCCATCTGTCTGGCGGATCGGATCGGATGTTGGTCCGTTTACATCGGATTGCCCCATAGAGGAGAGTGGGACTGTGTCCATATCTGCTCTGCATAGCGGAGTGGACACGGACCTGTCATCTGCCTGTTCTGTGGGGATTAGCAGAGAGATCCCCCCACTGAGTAAGAAGATTCCACTTAGTGGAGGCGCCTGTGTGAAAGAGGCATAATTCAACAAGCTGATTGGTTAATATGAACATCTGCACCAAATTCTCTGGGCTCCAGTTTTAGTAAATCTCCCCCAATGGCCATTCTCTAACAAGACAAAACAGCCGTGTTCATTTTGGCAGAAAATTTCAATTTAGTTTTAATTTTAGTCTTAGGACTAAAGGTCTTAGTCTTCTGCAATTAGTTTAGTTTTAGTCGACTTAAATCAAATGTGTTTAGTTGAATTGTAATGCATTATTTAAGCATTTCTCTACAATTTCCAAACTCATTATATACTGGAGTGAAAAATCCAATATGTTATTATTGATGGTATTAAGGTATGAACATGTACTACACACCAGTGTTCACTTTGACGTCAAATTTTCATTTTTCTTCTTTTTTTTTCCTAGTTTTAGTCTTTTGGATAAAATGCCATTTTAGTTTTAGTTGTAATTTAGGCTTCTCAATTGTTTTAGTCTTATTTTAGTAGAATAAAATGGTATTAATTTAGTCGACAAAATTAACACTGCAAATCAGACCCGTATAAAGCAACGATTTCACCAAATATCACAATACAAATGACTTCAAAGTGTAACTAAAGGCAAAACTTTATTTTTCTTTTCAATAATGGATAGTGTAATGGGGTGTTAGAACCCCCATCAGTTTGTATTGTGCCATCTGTGTCCCATTGGGGAGAGTTTCCTTCTGTATTCTGATGAATTGCTCTCCCTATGACTGTGAGTGATGAGGAGAAACATTGTGAATAGAGAGAGAGAATCTCCCTAACAGGGCCACAGACAGTAATAAAAACTGACAGGGGTTCTAATCCCTCTCTGCTGTATCCATCCCAGTGGATGTGCTGTCATGTAATAAAATACTGAACAGTTTCATGAGATAAATACGGCAAATCTTGATGGAATTACACGTCTTATTCTACAAGCATTTTTTAGTGAATTGCAAAAATACCTCTGAAAACTGCTGAGATATTTTATCGCTGATCCCGACCACTTACCGCCAGTATAACGTCCTTCCAGTATACTGCGCCAAGGTGGCCCCGCCCCCCTGGATTACACCATCCAACACTTCTGGGTCTGGGGCACACAGCGGGAGCTGATCTGCAGGTACCACAGACTCCATGTCCACCGGCACCCGCCGATCGTTCAGCACAGAGGCCGAATGTGACCTGTCAGTAGAGGAGACATGGATCCTGTGTTCTTGCAGAGTATGGATCAATGCCTTCTCCTAGTAAAAGCACCTCCCCCCACACTACACAAACACACCAGCTAGGCACGCAGTTAACCCCTTGATTTCCTCTGTTTAACCCCTTCTCAGCCAGTTTAATTAATACAGTGACAGTGCATATTTTTAGCACTGATCGATGTATTAGTGTCACTGACCCCCAAAAAAGTGTCAGCTAGTGTCCGATTGTCCACCACAATATCACAGTCCTGTTATAAGTCATTGATCGCCACCATTACTAGTAAAAAAAAAAAAAAAAAATTATATATATATATTCATAGTTTGTAGATGCTATAACTTTTGCACAAATGAATATATGCTTATTGGGTAATTTTTTGCCAAAAATATGAAATTTGATTTAGATTTTTTTTTTTATTGGAATGTTTTTTAGAAGAAAGTAAAAACTTTAGTTTTTTTCAAAATTGTCTTTTTTTGTCTATACAGCAAAAAAATAAAAACAGCAATCAAATACCACCAAAAGAAAGCGCCATTTGTGAGAAAAAAAAGGCAAAAATGTTATTTGGGTACAGCGTCGCGCAATTGTCAGTTAACCCTTTCATGACTAAGCCTATTTTTGAAATTTGGTGTTTACAAGTTAAAATCCGTATTTTTTGCTAGAAAATTACTTAGAACCCCCAAACATTATATATATATATTTAGCAGAGAATCTAGAGAATAAAATGGAGATTGTTGCAATATTTTATATCACACGGTATTTGTGCAGCGGTGTTTTTTAAACGCAAATTTTTGGAAAAGGGATACTTCTATGAATTTTAAAAAATCCAAACAGTAAAGTTACCCCAATTTTTTTGTATAATGTGAAAGATGATGTTACGCCGAGTAAATAGATACCAAACATGTCACGCTTTATAATTGCACGCACTCGTGGAATGGCGACAAACTATGGTAGCTATGAATTTCCATAGGCGACGCTTTAAATTTTTTTACGGTTACCAGGTTAGAGTTACAGAGGAGGTCTAGTGCTAGAATTATTGCTCTCGCTCTGACGATCGCGGCCATACCTCACATGTGTGATTTGAACACCGTTTACATATGCGTGCGCGACTTCCGTATGCATTTTCTTCGCTGCGCGAGCTCGCGGGGACAGGGGCACTTTAAAAAATTTTTAACATTTTTTTAAATTTATTTTTATCCTTTTAAATTGTTTTTAAAAAAATAAAAATGTGTTTTTTTTTTTTTTTTTTTTTTACTTTTATTGCTATCACAAGGAATGTAAACATCCCTTGTGACAGTAATAGGTGGTGACAGGTACTCTTTATGGAGGGATCGGGGGTCTAAAAGAAAACGACGATTCTGAATACTGTGTATTTTTTTTAAATTCGGCGCCATTGGCAGCCGAGTAAACGGGAAGTGACGTGATGACGTCGCTTCCGCGTTTACATTGAGAAGGCTGGAACGAAGCCGCCGACAGCTTCGTTCCAGCCCGCCCACAGCCGCCGGAGGCACCCGATTGGACACCGGGCCTCCCAATCACACGGGAGGCCCAAGAAGAGCGTCCGGAGGGGGGCATGTCCCCTCCCGCTCCTCCGGTATAACAGCCGAGCGGCTTTTAGCCGCATCGGTTGTTATACTCGGGTAGCCGATCGCCGCTGAAAACAACGGTACTGGGATGATGCCTGCAGCTGCGGGCATCATCCCGGTATAACCCCGGAAAGCCGAGTACTCATATCTGCGTACGGTCGGCGGGGAGGGGTTAAAGTAATGCAGTGCCATATTGCAAAAAAAATGGCCTGGTCATGAAGGGGGGGGGGGGGGAAACCTTCTGAAGGTCAAGTGGTTAGAGCAGTAGATCGCACTTTGTGAATGGAGCCCGCTGTCCCCCAAGATAACAGACACATGGCTTCATTCACATTGGAATAAGGATCTTTCTCTGCCAGGTGTGTAGGGGGTACAGACCTGACGGCGGGGGGGATCACACACAATCTGGTGGCTGCAGATATCAGGATTGTGTGTAAAACTGACAGGAAGCCTTCTGCCTATCAGGTGAAAGCATTCAGGTGGCAACGCTCCCGCCCGATCGCTCGCACACACCCCCCCGATACCGGCGCCACCCCCGCGTCACCGTGCCCTGCCATGCTTTCCGGCCTCTGCTTGCCCATTTGTGGCCCGGAAGCTACATGGCGGGTGGAGGGGAAGGAGAAGAGCGGAAACACGCCCACTCTCCTCCCCTTCTTGTCCTGACCCAGGAAGTGATGTCTATGATGTCACTTCCAGGTCAGCCTCTCGGTGTCCCCGGCTAGCTCAGCCGGTAAGTAATGTGATCTCCATCACAAAACATTCAGCTGAGCCCAGAGGAGACATTGGGGGGACTTCTAGACCCGGCATGTCTCAATAAAGAGAACCTGTCACCTAAAAATCAGCACATAGGGGACTTTTTGTACAATGTGATGAAAAAAACGTTGTCAAAAAATGTTTTTTTTTTTTTGCAAAAAAATAAAGTTAAACCCGAGCATATAAACCCCCCCAAATGTTGCTGCTTCCCCCACATATATGAATGTAAGCGCATGTGTCGGGGGTGTTTATGCAAGAAAATGTTGATTATAATACACATGTTACATATCGCCGCGCATGCCGGAGTGAGAGCAATAATTCTAACACAAGACCTCCTCCATAACACTAAACTGATGACCTATAGGGGGCGTTTTATAAAAACCTGACAGCTCCAGTCAGAGCCGCTGTACTAACTATGCAATGTTAGTACAGCGATCTTCCCCGCTGAGCTGTTGTGGTCTGACAGGGGAACGCCCCTCCCCCACCAGAACACTCCGATCAGCGAATTCCACCATTGGCTGATTGGGAGTCATCTGGTGCTTCTCCAGACTTTCCAAATGGCCAGCTTCTGTCGGCACAGACTGACATACACATGGGCCTAATGTCTCCCAACAATCGGGCCGTGTGTACCCGGCTATACCCTCAGAGGCTGCTATCAGATCTGGTCAGCACTGGGGAGAGGCGGCTTCTATATACAGTTGTACTGGCTGATCGGCATTTTTCAGGGTTTGCTTACCAGCCCCCCTAATTTTAGTTTCTGCTGCCGGTGTGGGGGAGGAGGGGGCCGGGGGGATCAGATAACAGAAGAAATATGTGGGTGGGAAGAAGGGTAAACACACCCTGCAAAGTCCCGAGCTGTCAGTTTAAATCATAGTTGCCGACAGTCCCGATTTTCCAGGGACAATCCCGATTTTGGGACCTTCATCCCGATTTAAGCTTGTCCCGATTGTTTTCCCGGGATTTGGTTTTGTCCCGAGAAAATCAGGAATGTTTTTGGCAAAAAAACGGCAACGACTACACAAAAATGGCCACCGTCGCCTCCATGAGTGTTGTTTCCCCTTGTGTTCAGTGCAGAGTAGAGGGGCAGCCAATCGACTTCTCTCTTCAGTATACAAATATAAAATTCTATTGTACTCTGAAGCCTATTGGCTACAGGGTTGGGCGACCCCCTCCCACCCTCCACTGAACACAAGGAAATGTTCAGTCTCCACCCGCCGCCATCAATCCTCCGCTCCGCCCCGTGTGTCCGACGAGCACCACTGATGGAAGATCAGGGGCTCACTGGCTGGGGACAGTGCACTGATGGTCCTGGCTCCCCCTTGCATCCTGTCCCCCCGTGTCACCACCATACCTGTTTCCCCCCTCCCCCCATGCCACCACCATACCTGTTTCCGCCTCCCCCATGCCACCATACCTGCAACTCCCTTCCCCATGCCACCACCATACCTGCACCCCCCCTCCCCCGTGTCACCACCATACCTGCTTCCCCCCCCCTCCCCCCATGTCACCACCATACCTGCTTCCCCCCTCTCCCCCGTGTCACCACCATACCTGCTTCCCTCCTCCCTCGTGTCACCACCATACCTGCTTCCCCCCTCCCCCCATGCCACCATACCTGCAACTCCCTTCCCCATGCCACCACCATACCTGCACCCCCCCTCCCCCCCGTGTCACCACCACACCTGCTTCCCCCTCTCCCCCGTGTCACCACCATACCTGCTTCCCTCCTCCCTCGTGTCACCACCATACCTGCTTCCCCCCTCCCCCCATGCCACCATACCTGCAACTCCCTTCCCCATGCCACCACCATACCTGCACCCCCCCTCCCCCCCATGTCACCACCATACCTGCTTCCCCCCTCCCCCGTGTCACCACCATACCTGCTTCCCCCCTCCCCCGTGTCACCACCATACCTGCTTCCCCCCCTCCCCCCGTGTCACCACCATACCTGCACCCCCCTCCCCCCATGTCACCACCATACCTGCTTCCCCCTCTCCCCCGTGTCACCACCATACCTGCTTCCCTCCTCCCTCGTGTCACCACCATACCTGCTTCCCTCCTCCCTCCCATGTCACCACCATACCTGCTTCCCCCCTCCCTCCCATGTCACCACCATACCTGCTTCCCCCCTCCCTCCCGTGTCACCACCATACCTGCCTGTTTCCCCCCTCTCCCCGTGTCACCACCATACCTGTTTCCCCCCTCCTCCCGTGTCATCACCATACCTGTTTCCCCCCTCCTCCCGTGTCATCACCATACCTGTTTCCCCCCTCCTCCCGTGTCATCACCATACCTGTTTCCCCCTCCTCCCGTGTCATCACCATACCTGTTTCCCCCTCCTCCCGTGTCACCACCATACCTGCTTCCCCCCCTCCCCCCGTGTCACCACCATACCTGCAACCTCTTCCCCCCTTGTCACCACTATACCTGCTTCCCCCCTCCCCCAATGTCACAACCACAACCTGCAACCCCCTCCCCCCATATCACCACCATACCTGCAGCCCCATATCACAACCATACCTGCCCCCCCTCCCCCATGTCATCACAATACCTGTTCCCCCATGTCACCAACATACCTGCACCCCCTCCCCCATGTCAAAACCATGCCTGCACCCGCCTCCCACCATGTCAACACCACAACACACAAAAATGGCCGCCGTCGCCTCCATGAGTGTTGTTTCCCCTTGTGTTCAGTGCAGAGGAGAGGGGCAGCCAATCGGCTTCTCTCTTCAGTGTACAAATAGAAAATTATATTGTACACTGAAGCCTATTGGCTACAGGGATCGGCGACCCCCTCCCCGCTCTCCACTGAACACAAGGAAATGTTCAGTCTCCACCCGCTGCCGCCAACCCTCCGCTCCGCCCCGTGTGTCCGACGAACACCACTGATGGAAGGACTTGGGCTCGCTGGCTGGGGACAGTGCACTGATGGTCCTGGCCCCCCTTGCACCCCATCCCCCCATGTCACCACCATACCTGTTTCCCCCCTCCCCTCATGCCACCACCATACCTGTTTCCCCCCTCCCCCCGTGTCATCACCATACCTGCTTCCCCCCTCCCTCCCGTGTCATCACCATACCTGCTTCCCCCCTCCCTCCCGTGTCATCACCATACCTGCTTCCCCCCTCCCTCCCGTGTCATCACCATACCTGTTTCCCCCTCCTCCCGTGTCATCACCATACCTGTTTCCCCCCTCCTCCCGTGTC
>JBBDGP010002245.1:0-175000 GCA_037952835.1 Lithobates septentrionalis | reverse complement strand
CATAGGTGTGAATCCAGCCTTACAGAGGAGGTTTAGCGCTAGAATTATTGCCCCCATATTAACGTTTACGACGATACTTCACATATGTGGTGTTCACACATATGCGTGCACGACTTACGTATGTATTAGCTTCTGCGCACAAGCACAAATGGGATGAGGGGGCACTTTATTTATTTTTTTCTTAGTTACTTTTTTTTTTTTTTTACTTAAAGCGGGTTCCGGCTGGGAAAATTTTTTTTTAAAAGTCAGCAGCTACATACACTGTAGCTGCTGACTTTAAATAAGCACACTTACCTGTCCTGGGTGCCCGCAATGTCAGCTTCACTGCCCGTTTCCTACTGCGCATGCGCGAGTCGCGCAGCGCTTTGTGAATGGGACGCGATGTGTTGTGGGACACACACAGTTCCCATAACACACCGTGCCCCATTCCCCAGAACACAACGCAGGGAGGAGAAGACAGAACATCACCGCGGCGTAGGAAGAGGCAGATTAGGAAGACTGCCTAGCAACAGCCATTTCAGGTGAGTCAAACAATTTTTTATTTATTTTTTTTCCTCCATTTTTTTAGGAATTTCATTATGCAATTTTTTTTTTTTTTTTAGGGTGGACCTCCACTTTAAGTTTTTTATCACTTTTATTCCTATTACATGAAATGTAAACATCCCTTGTAATAGAAATAAGGATGACAATTCCTCTTTATGGCGAGATCTAGAGTCAAAAAGACCCCAAATCTCTCCTCTACCTTTAAAAGCAAAAGATCAAAAAAATTTTTTTTAGATCTTTTGTTTTAAAAAAAAAATGTGTTTACTTCCACCCTAGACCAGAACTGACGTCACGATCTGGTCTCTGTTCGCCTCTGTGACCAGCTGGCTGCACTGTCAGATTGTCTCTTAGGCGCTTCGGTAAAAATGGTAGGCCCGACAAACACCAGTGACCAGTGGGAAGAGGGGGATCTTCCCTCCCGCTGCTTCTGAAAGCAATCCAGCGGCTAATGAGCTGCTCAGACTGCTTTCATGAGAAAGCTGGCTGAAAAAAAAAATACCAGGGTTCTGGCTAATAGCTTCAGCCTTAACCCCGGTAAATCACTTGCAAACCACAACTTATATATACAGTATGTATTGCAGCCGGCAAGTGGTTATTTGAACCTGGTTCCTTCCCCCTCTGTCTTCCACAATTAAGATTTGTATTTTGTTTGGTGTATCTGATACTCTTTGCCCTGCAGGGCAGCGGTTCCTGCTTTCTTGCTTGGGCGAGAATAATGTTTTGCGATCCCCAGGCGCTCTGAGAGAGCTTGCACGTCACATGCGCAGATGTGTACAGGGCTCAGGGACGTACCAAACACCTTCAACTCATCTGCGCATGCACGGGGGGGGGGGGGGTTCCTACGCATTCACAAAGACGATGCAGGTATGAGGTCTGGTATCTCAGAGTGTCTGAGTATGTGCAGGAAACCCCTCCGTGTGTGTGCCCAGATGTGCCCTTTTTGGTGCATCTGCGCGCTCACCAAGTTTTTAAAGATGGAGGAGCTGGAGAGGGGGCAGGGCCAAATTATGAGGGACTGAAGTTCCTGTTTAACGTAACCAGGATTTTATGAGCAAACAGAATATTCCCATTACACATGTTCATTCCTGGAGATGGCTTTGAATCCACTGGGAGATTGTAGCAACTACCAGCTGGAAACCAGTATCCACACAAGTCAGAGAATATATCACCAGCAAATCATGGAGCTTCAAAAGAGCATCCAAAAATCTAGCAAAGTGATCACATCAAAGCAGTAAATTTCAGGCCAAGCAGGACCCCTTCAACAAGCATACTGTATATGGGGGCACATTTACATTGCATATGTTTTAAAAAATACCAGTCCCCTGGCTACCAAGCTGTTTCATTGGCTAAACCATAAACCATCCTATCCTCTCCAGCCAAGGTAGCTGCCATCTTAGCCTCTGTTTGAGCTACTGTTGCCATCGTGATGTACATGTGATCAGCTATCACACCAGACATTTGATGTTTTGACAGTTCGTTTAGGAGATATTTACTGTACCTATAGGTAAAAGTCAAGCATTGGAGTTTACTCCCACTTTAAAGTGGTTTTAAACCCTCCTTCCTGACTTTTACCTATAGGTAAGCCTAGAATAAAGCTTATCTATGGGTAGTGGAAATACCTCCTAAACGGCGCATGTATTTCCCTTGTAGTGCGCCGATGATGACCTCCGTGCCGTTTCTTCCCCAGCGTGTGCCATGACTGACGGCTCCCGCACGCCTGCGCGCAAGTGACGTCATTCGGCACCGGCCAGTCACAGAGCCGAAGTCCGCAGCCCCAGAAGGAAAATGGACGCGGCCTGCACAGGGGACAGTGCAGGATTTGTTTGCAGGTAAGTGTCACCTAATGGGCTAGTATGTGATGCATACTAGCCCATTATGCTTTTAATTTGCAGGGAGCAAAAGAGGAAGTAAAACCCATCAAGGTTTACTTCCTCTTTAAGAGCAGCGTCAAAAATGTCCAGTGTGCATGAAGACTGATGCCCCGTACACACGGTCGGATTTTCCGACGGAAAATGTGTGATAGGACCTTGTTGTCGGAAATTCCGACCGTGTGTGGGCTCCATCACACATTTTCCATCGGATTTTCCGACACACAAAGTTTGAGAGCAGGATATAAAATTTTCCGACAACAAAATCCGTTGTCGGAATTTCCGATCGTGTGTAGACAAATCCGACGCACAAAGTGCCACGCATGCTCAGAATAAATAAAGAGATGAAAGCTATTGGCCACTGCCCCGTTTATAGTCCCGACGTACGTGTTTTGCGTCACCGCGTTCAGAATCATCGGATTTTCCGACAACTTTGTGTGACCGTGTGTATGCAAGACAAGTTTGAGCTAACATCCGTCGGAAAAAATCCATGGATTTTGTTGTCGGAATGTCCGATCAATGTCCGACCGTGTGTACGGGGCATAACTGTTTTGGGAACTGTTAAATTAATGGGTTTAGTTCCACTTTAAGGCTGGGTTCACACTGCTGCACGGAGCGGCTCACAGCAGGGATCCGGTGTGTCCCTGTTCACCGTTTCAGGTCCAATTTCAGTCCGAATTTTTGGCTGAATTGAGACCTGAAAAGGACCAGAAGATGCACAGGATTCCTGTGCAATTCGCTCCAGAGCCGCTCCGGAGATGTGTGAACCGGCTCCATAGAGAGCCAGGCAGAATCTCCTGACATGCGAATTGGATGCGGCGAATCCCCGCAAACAATTCGCACTAATGTGAACCCAGCCTAAAGGGTTACTTCGGCTTTACCAAGAAATTAAATAAATACAAAGTTCATCTGCTGCTCCCAAATATTAAACATATAAAAATAATAATTAAAGATAAATAAAAAACATGCAATGTCGAATGAAAAGCAAAGCGCCCATTTAAACTTGTGCAAATATAAACATGTGAATATCATACCAGAAAATATGCAAAATATCCATCATAAATAAAATATAGTCCATGAACCATCTATAAGTCCATGATTAGACACCCAAGATGCAAATGAAAATCCTCCTGCCACTATTGTGCTGATAAAGTGGAAATCAAAAACATCCAATGATTAATCCTCTAGGGGAGCAGCTCACCATCGTAATCGACCCCCAAGATTAATGGAAGATCTAAAAGCACTTTTGTATAATCTCTGGACTGGTTTTCTGATATATGAATACAGATCACAGATGGATAAATCAGGATGGAAATCCCATATGCATGGAAAAAAAGGCTAACAATAGTGAAGTACCGCTTAAAAACTTTTTATTAAAAAATAAAACGTTACACTCACATGGACAGAAAGAGTGACAATGTATCATAAATCCCAGAAAAACGCTAGATTCACACTCTGGTGCCACAAAACAGGAACTCCCGTATGTCAAAACCTGTGATGACGACACTCTGGGATGAAGACACTGAGTTCCCAATGTCATAATAATGCTTGGACTTTTTTTTGAAGCAGCAGAACAGAAGTTTTGGGGGTGATCGGAGCAGCAGGGACAAGTACTGAAAACGATCCCCCTGTGGCCCTGAAGGGGGAGCCACAGGGGGGATCAGGTTGAGTTTTTGCAACCCCCTTCACCCCCCACACTGCTCCAATCACCCCCCTTGTGTCCCCCTTTCCCACAGCACTTCCCTCTTCTCCTCCCCTACTCCTGCTGGCTGCAGCGGGGCACAGGAGGATCGGTGTCAGGATGGAGAGCATGAGGGTCAGTAAATATGTCATATTTACCAAACCCACTTGATCGGTCCCACCAGGAGGCTGTCATGTCTTTGGCCAATCATATTCACGCCTAGTCTACTTATGATTGGCCAAGGACAGTGACAGCTTCCTGGCAGGATTGCTTAGATGAGTTCAGACTAGGATCCAAACACAAGTGCAAATAAAAAAAGACCAATCTCCTGCAGTCAAGAGAGGTGTACTGGCAAATGTAAGTCCCAAGTCCTCAGCTGTTCAGAGACTGGCACAGGCTTTGCTGCCCATAACGGGCTGGGGAGACCCAGAAGAAATACTGAAAAATAAGGAACAGAGGGCGCATCAGCCTAGCGCATTACCTTTTGTGATGAATTTTATTGTGTTAAAAAAAATAGATGTATACTCTCAAAACAACATCAGCAATAAGGCACAGCATATTGCACTCAAAGCGACCTGGTCACCTAGACAAGTCCTGGATGAGAGAAGACCCTCAAAACAATTGTTATATTGCTGTGAATTACCTTGGATTAATTGGTACAGGTTAACAGTTACATCAGAAGGCACTGATGTAAGGCAAGCCAAGAATTGTGTTATCAGGCTCTGGCTTGTATTATCGGGGGATGGCTTTCGCTGGAGGGGTGGCAGCATTGTGATGTACCAAGGCGGCACTGAATTCACTGTCTGAGGAAACCTCACACTTCTATTCTGGTCACAGAGTAGTACCCACACCACAGAAGTTGTCCTTTTCTGTCCCTTCTCATAATGAAACTTTCCCTGTTCTGTTTCTCTATCCATTGGGTTCCTGTCCCTGGCCTACCACCCGCTCACAGGCATGTCTAAATGACGCAGGTCACCCTATTTATATGTGTGCCTCGTCAAGATGGCTGCCAGAGATCTCAGAGATCTTCAGTGTCCAGTCAGACAACTGTCTTCCCTGAGAAGAATGATGGAGTTTGTAAAGGGACAATTCCCATAAAGTGATTGTAAACTTACATTTTTTTTCTTTACATAACAAACATGGTATACATACCTGCTCTGTGCAATGGTTTTGCACAGAGCAGCCCAAACTTTCTCATTTTGAGTTCCCCGGCAGTGCTCCTGGCTTCACCCCTCTCTGCCCCCATAGAAAACCAATTGCTATGGGGGTGTTCCGTCAGATTAGGCGACACGTCAGAATGTGTAACGGAAGTGACGTTTTGTCGCCGCCATCTTGTTACACCCCGCACCCGTCCACAGTAAGTATACAGTGAGAAGGGGCAAGTGGACATCTTGTTACACCCACCAGAGTTTTGCATTTTACACTTATTTATAACAGTAAACTGAGGTTATATAGTCAAATACAGTACTTAGAACTTTGTTTGAATGTTTAGATGTTGAAAAAAAAGAGAGCAAGTTCAGAGTTTAGCTAGAGATGAGTCCAGAGGATGCCCAAGCTAAAAATGCCAGTGGGAAGATCACTAAGAGGATGCCTGTCTATCCACATGGAGTGCCCTGTCTGAAATCAGTCTAAATGTTTTAATTTTAGCTGAGTCCAATACACATAGGCGTGCGCACAGGGTGTGCCAGGTGTGCCTGGGCACACCCTAATCACCCTGTGCAATGCAGATTCCCCTTGCTTAACCCCCAAGGCAGCTACTGAGAAAGGGACTGGAAAATCTCTGTCCTCGGTCCCTTTCTCAGCTATTTCACCAATGTCCCTCAACGGGGCTCCTAACACATTGTAAAAATAATTAAAAAAAAAAAACATATTATGACTTTTTTTTTAATTGTAAAAAATAACAAAATAAAATAATAAAAACAAAAAACTACTGCCACCAATCTCATCCCTACTAACACCATCCACTGCTCTACTGCTCTTCTTCTATCACAGCCAGCGATATTACCAGGGCTTTTTTTCAGGGGGAACTAGGTGGAACTCAGTTCCACCACCTCTGGCTCAGACCCTTTGGTGCCTGCTCACCACAATCACTTGTAAACACACAAGTCTGGTTGTTTGAACTTTGGGGTGCACACCCTAATGCAATAGGCTGCGCACGCCTATGCCAATACAGTTTGAAAAATTAGTCAATTATTAGTTAGAAAATTAGTCAAAATAAGGATGCCTATTATTGTGCTAAATCTTTGTAAATTGAGCCTAAGATTGGTTATACAGAGTTAAGGAGTAACTCCACTTTTGTTTAGAAAAAAAAAACATTCTCCTCTGAGTTATTTATGTACATTGCAAGGATTTTAAAAATCTTTGTTGCAGATTCCTACCTTTTATTATTCTGAAGAAATCCCTGTGTGTTTGTATGTACCCATGTGCCAAGTGAGTTTAATTGGAGTAGTTTCATAATTATCAACCAGCTGCTCCACCAGCTGGAAAGGGCAGGGTCAGCATCCCTTTAGACGTGATTTCCTAGGCCTCTAATGTGGAAAGTGGCAGGGTCAGCATCCCTTTAGACGTGATTTCCTAGGCCTCTAATGTGGAAAGTGGCAGGGTCAGCATCCCTTTAGACGTGATTTCCTAGGCCTCTAATGTGGAAAGTGGCCGGGTCAGCATCCCTTTAGACGTGATTTCCTATTGGGAGTATCTCACCAAATATTACATTTCTGTTGCAGGGGATGCCTGAATTCTGACTTGTATCTTAGTGCAGACTTCTGGGAAAATCAATGAGCCAATCACACAAGCAGGAAATGACATATCTGGGGGGGCGTCTGTACACATTTTATGTATAGAACACCTCCAGGTTGCCATATTACATTGCATTTTACAGAAAATTACAGAGCTAAAGATTGAAAAGGAAAGGTGATTTTTAATAACATTCAATCACAATATGACTCGTGTCACAATTGTATACGCTGTATCATTTTTTTCCAACAAAAGTGAAGTTACTCTTTAATAGTCATGTTTTATGAGTTGTTAAAAGTTAAAGTCAAATTAAACCCCAGTTGCAGCCAAAACGATTCCACATTCTCATGTTTGGCGCTTTAGTTTTATTTTTTTTATATTGTGTAATTTTGTAGTGGGGTAATAGTGGACTTGTACTGGCATTGCTGTTGGGGAGTGGGCAACCACAGTGAAAGGCAGAAGATTAAAATAAAATCTTGAATCCTAGAGGATTTTGGGATCAGAGAGCTGTCACCTTGAATCTTCTTGCATTGTATATTGGCATTTGTTTTAACGAATATCCTTTTTTTGAATTTGTAGAAAGAGATTTGAGTGGCTTGTGTGTGTGTGTGTGGTACTGAAACTGCATATTGTCAGAGACCACCACAGCGCCCTACAGGACTGTTTATAAAAACATGGAGAAAAAAAAAAAAGGAGAAAAAAGTGGAATCGTTTTCTGTAATGACCAATCAGATTAGGGTAATTTTTGCAGAGAATTACAAAATGAAACCTCTCTCTTTTTTGTTCCATTTCCATTTAATAAATAGCCTTCTTTATCAGAGAGGATGTTTTTGCAGACTGGGCGGGCACTAAAAAACATCAAATGTGAAAAAACATTCAGTATATGGTAAAATTATAATAGAATAAATTATTTAATTCTTACAAAGTGCAAAATGTTTACTGATCCCAGGCATGAATAGATTACTGGAAGTTAATCTTTTCACTAAGACTCCTTCTTTACCCTTCACCTGAAATCAACCCTTTCTACTTGGCTGGAGCACATATGGGCTAGTTACTGGATAAGGCAGTCTTAACAACTGGCATACATGCTTTGGTTTTCATTATTTAAAGAAACACTGCTTGCCTATTATTGCCAAATCTTGCCCGTTTGGGGCAAAGTGACAAGGAGCCCGCCTGACCAACCCCTTATACTCACCTTGCCTACACTCCCCTGCTGCTCTTCTTCTATCACAGCCAGGGACATGACCAGGGCTTTTTTTTCAGGGGGAACTTGGTGGAACTCAGTTCCACCACCTCTGGCTCAGACCCTTTGGTGCCTGCTCACCACAATCACTTGTAAACACACAAGTCTGGTTTCTGTGTTTACACGTGACAGCTCTGCACTCTGTATGTAATGCAATCCTGGTATTTAATGCCCCTTTAAGACCCTCCTACTGTTTTCGTAAAATTTGACTGAATACACCCACTATTTGATGTGATTTGGAGGGTGTGTGTAGGTGAGGGGTTTTGTGGGGCCGTGGTTAAGTTCCAGCACCTATTGTTTGAGAAAAAAAGCCCTGGACATTACACAGCACTATGGGGTATGGGAGACCAGGGAGAGTATGTGACCTGCTCCCCTGTGACAGTGCTTAGGCCTATCAGCCAATCACTAGGTTCAAAAACAGTCACATGCATAAACCCAACTTTAGTATTTAAACAAGAGGAACACATTTTCTGAGCTTACCTTAACTATTTCAGCTTTTTGGGTGTACATAGTATGTCCAAAGAATAAAGGGTTCAGCACAAGCCGTTGGCTGCAGTAGCAGTCATCAACTTGTGCCCATTTTCCTCAGCCTTCTCCTTGCTGTAAAGTGAAAGTGATTCGGTGGCCGTATAGCTGATGATCACTTTCATAGTACAGGCGGCATGGACCCTGAGGAAGGATAGGAAGTCCCAGAAGCGGCACATCACACAAAACCCTCCTATAAAGACTGAAACTAGCCTCAGCCTAGACTCCATCCCCTAACATGTTTCGCCTTGCCCACTGGGCTTAGTCATGGAATCAGCATATAATCAAGCATGGGTTGTCAGCATGTAAGGACCTACTAGATTTCCACTTACGGATTTCCACTTACCAACACAGCTGACATGCCTTCTATGATCCTCTGTAATGGGGGATCATATAGTAACCCCTTCTATTCTGGTGGTGGATCACAATTTGTTTTTGCTATCCAACAACTGGAGATTTCCTTTTTGTGTGGACCTATGAACTGCTTCTGTTGTTTTACACGGGTGGACTTTTTCATATGATTGTTGAGAGGCTTTTTTTGGTTTCAAATATCGAACATTGAGATCTTCATCAATATATCCTTTATATCCACATGTATAGAATTTTGTGTATATTATATCACCAGTGCTTTTGTAGGATTCTTATCCACACTATTTAGTATATTTATGGGATTTTATATACCCCATCAAGTTGATGTGGTTTCATTAGACATTCACTAATTGCCAATATTTTTAGCGTGATTCAGGTTTTTCCAAGGACCTACTAGAGCCTAAAGTGGCACCCTTTGTATGGTGTGGTTCCCCCCATCCTCCTGCCGGGACCCCTCTGCATGGTTCCCAGTCTCTCCCACTTTTACCGGGAGCCTAAGACCACATCCACCAGCTTCAGGAAGGCGAACGGGAGGAGCCAGAGGATTGTCTATTTCCTGATCGCCTCTGCATGCAATGAAACCGGAAGCAACATTGATTTTTGTCACTTCTGGTTTCAGAGCTGTCATTCCCTGGCTGATACAGCTAGGGAAGCATGTAACCAAGCAGATCTTTGCTTGGTTGGATGTTTTAGAGGGCAGGGGAAACATTGGGGTCTATTAGACTCCCAGTGTCTCCATAAAGAGTACCTGTCACCTACTCACTGCGATCACATAGAGGTTTGTTAACCCCTTACGATAGCAATAAAGTTAAATTAAAAAAAGGAAAGAAAGAATTAAAAAAAATTGTCTGTTTGGTGCCAAGTAGGCATGCATATATGTCCACATAGGTACCAAGAGGCATGCAGTGTCTACCCAGCCACAACCCTACATGCAGGACCACAAGCCAAAACACATGAATGTGCATGTGCCATAGTCAGCCGGCTAATAGGTATATCCTGTCAATAAAAATTGTAAGAGTGGGTATTTGGATCTTTGCATAAGCCCAAGAGCTAAGGGCCGCCTAGCTTGATGCCTAGAAGGGGTGCTAGTTAGGGGACAGGCATATAAATCACAAGAAAAAAGACCTCTCCTGCGCTCAGGTGTCCATGAACTGGATATGTGGTGCAGCCACCTATAGAAGTAATGCCTAGCGTCTTGCAGCCCTCATTTGAACAATGGGTATTCAAGCTAAAAAAAAACAGAAAAGAAAGAGGGCGCACCAACCTAGTGCATTACCACTGATAAACTTTAATGCAGCATAAAAACAGTAAAAATTATACTCACAAACGAGCTAGTATAAATAGCTTTCAAAAGGGCGCAAAAGCGCTGTTTCTGTGGATCGACACCCAAGGACCTGTTGCCGAGAGGATAAGACCAGCGCAAATGGCTGATGGCTTACGCGTTTCGGGGGAGCACCCCTTTCTTCAGAGCCTAAGCGGGCAATGGTTGATCTCTCGAATTACTCTCTCTATAAATGTATGTTTGTGCCTGTGTCTACCCCACCCAATTAGTGACGATGCCCCCTCCCACAGATATTAGGCACCACCCACCCATTCAGGTTAACCCTCTCTATCCCATCCCTCTGAGTGTGATTCCCCATTTGTAGCCAAAAAATAGAGGGCAAACATCACTCTATGTAATCTGCTAAAAAGATAATGGTAGTAGTAATACTAGTACAAAAAGAAATTGATTAATTGAAAAAATAAATAGATATAAATAAAAATATAGAAACACTGGACCAGTAGATCAATTTCACTCTCACCATATACTATGTGCAACAGGGCAGGGGAAGGGGGATTAGGTGCGCCAAAACAAAGACACCTCACCTCCTTCATGCAGCTCTAATTGTGTCCCCATGCCTCCGATCTACTGGGGTGGATGATGCCAGGCTCCTCCGGCTCCCAGGAGCCATAAAAGTGCCGCATGCCATGTGTGGAATGCACGCCATTCAAAACCAGATGCTAGCGGGCAATGGTGCCTCTCTCTCTCTCTCTCTCTCTAGTCTATGGTACACCGGTCCGCAGAGGTATCTTCCAGGGTATATGCTAAAGTGATGGGTACCACTGTCATTTGGCACAGTATGGTTTATTATTATATGGTTTACATAGTTATTTGTCACTAGATTTATATATATTTTACATCTACATGGAGTGGGGTGCAGCCTTCCAGTAGGAACACTCTATTGCTGTGTCTAATGGTGATTAATATTGGTATAGGCTGATGAGGTACAGTATTCACTTTGAGATCCCATATGTATTTTTAGTATTTTATACTATGTACTATTTATTATTTTATAATCTTTCCTCCTCTAGATTAGTATCGTGCTGATATCATGACGACTAATTGTTATGGACTCCCATGTGTTGTTCTTTTAACATTAAGTATATTATATGTTATATTTCAATCTATGAATTTTATGGATATGGTATGATCTACTGTACCTTGGAGGGATACTTCTGCGGACTCCTTCTAACAATTTTACATTATGATCAACATATAGGTTTGGTTTCCTTTTTCCATTATCCCCTTCTTTTCCACTTCCTTATTTGGGAATCGAGATTTACATTAAAATATTTTTATATTTATATTTTTAATTTTATTTTTATTAATAATTTTTTTTTTTTTTTTTAATTAACTAATTAAGTTTTTAAATTATACATTCCTTCTTCCCCTCCATTTTTCATCAATGTTTCTTTAGAGAAATGTGGGTTGAGCACTGCTAGTAGCCCCCGCCAGAATGCTGCCTGTCCTGCTTAGCCAGATCACGCCTCTGCCAATGATAATGTTGGTAGTGGAGCGATTGGTAGAGAGCGCGCGGCCGTACTGAGATGCGTGCGCATTACTCACCACAGGTTGACAGTCGGAAGCAGTGGGCGGAACGCAAACACACCCATGCTTCCAGACCGTGTTCCTGGCGCACAGTGACCTCTGACGCCTGTGGAGGAGGGGGAAATGACGCCACGATCGGCCGGAAGTTGTGGGTGGAACGCAGGTACGCCCGCACTTCCTGGCCTTTTGAATGGCGTGCATTCCACACATGGCATGCGGCACTTTTATGGCTCCTGGGAGCCGGAGGAGCCTGGCATCATCCACCCCAGTAGATCGGAGGCATGGGGACACAATTAGAGCTGCATGAAGGAGGTGAGGTGTCTTTGTTTTGGCGCACCTAATCCCCCTTCCCCTGCCCTGTTGCACATAGTATATGGTGAGAGTGAAATTGATCTACTGGTCCAGTGTTTCTATATTTTTATTTATATCTATTTATTTTTTCAATTAATCAATTTCTTTTTGTACTAGTATTACTACTACCATTATCTTTTTAGCAGATTACATAGAGTGATGTTTGCCCTCTATTTTTTGGCTACAAATGGGGAATCACACTCAGAGGGATGGGATAGAGAGGGTTAACCTGAATGGGTGGGTGGTGCCTAATATCTGTGGGAGGGGGCGTCGTCACTAATTGGGTGGGGTAGACACAAGCACAAACATACATTTATAGAGAGAGCAATTCAAGAGATCAACCATTGCCCGCTTAGGCTCTGAAGAAAGGGGTGCTCCCCCGAAACGTGTAAGCCATCAGCCATTTGCGCTGGTCTTATCCTCTCGGCAACAGGTCCTGGGGTGTCGATCCACAGAAACAGCGCTTTTTCGCCCTTTTGAAAGCTATTTATACTAGCTCGTTTGTGAGTATAATTTTTACTGTTTTTATGCTGCATTAAAGTTTATCAGTGGTAATGCACTAGGTTGGTGCGCCCTCTTTCTTTTCTGTTTTTTTTTAGGCACATAAATCTGCATGATAATGTAGGGGCGTATGTTGCTTTTGAGTTCTGGGAGAAAGGCTCGGCAAGGGAGTGGTGACCAATGGGGAAAGTTTTCATTGCACCTGGGTGATTCAAGTTATTATCAGTGCCAGTTTGACGGAGGCACTTTACAGCTTTGGATGAGACTGGAGCATCGTGGCAACAGTTAACCGCTATACTGTCAGGTTTTCTTTGCTCAGTATAATTAATTTTAATGTTTAACTCCAGGTGGTACTAAACATTACACAGAAACATATACACATGTGCAGAGGCGTCGCCAGGGGGTGGCTATCGAGGCTGGAGCCCCGAATGTGGAGCCCTTAGCCCCGAGTCTCAGCGGCGGGTGTGGAGGAGAAAATAGCAGGCGGGTCGCGGCTGCGGCGGGCAGCATTGGAGGTGGAGGAGAGACGAGCAGGCATGTACAGGTACTGAGCCATCGGACCGCCACCTCCCTCACCCCCCCCCCTGCAGCGCTCACCTCTTTTCCCTGCTTAGTTATGCAGCGCGGCTGCATACAGACATGTCTCAGCTGTCCTGTAAACAGTGGCCCCGGCCGCAAGATCGAGAGCGGCGCATCCCGATTCCCATGCCCACTGACATCTCTGTCACATACAAGGGCTGGGCAGCGGGCGCTCTGGGATTGGCTGTGCAGGCGGCGGACATGTCTGTGATTGGCCCGGTGGAGGTGGTAAATGGTTACATGTGGAGGCGGGGCTGGGCTGGACTGTGGGTGATCTTGGCCGCCCGGAGTCCCGCCTCCCTGCCTGGCGCGCGATGTGTCTCCTCTTTACTGAGGTCTGTTATCTGCCCTTCCTCCAGTCTGTCAGCGTGCCTCTCTGTAAGCCACCCCCCTCTGTCATCCCACCCCTTTCTGTCAGCACCCCCCTCTCTGTTAGCCCACACCCTCTGTCAGCCCACCTCCCTCTCGGTCAGCACCCCCCCTCTCGGTCAGCCCACTCCCCCAGTCAGCACCCCCCTCTCTGTCAGCCCACCCCCTGTCAGCACCCCCCTGTCAGTGCACCCCCCTCTCTGTCAGCACCACCCTCCTCTGTCAGCACCACCCTCCTCTGCCAGCCCACCCTCCTCTGTCAGCCCACCCTCCTCTGTCAGCACCCCTCTCTGTCAGCCCACCCCCCCAGTCAGCACCCCCTCTCTGTCAGCCCACCCCCCCTCTTTCAGCCCACCCCCCTCTCTGTCAGCCCACCCCACCAGTCAGCACCCCCCTCTCTGTCAGCCCACCCCCCTGTCAGCCCACCCAACTGTCAGCACCCCCTCTCTGTCAGCACCCCCTCTCTGTCAGCCCACCCCCCCAGTCAGCACCCCCCTCTCTGTCAGCCCACCCCCCTGTCAGCACCCCCCTGTCAGCCCACCCCCCTGTCAGCACCCCCCCCTGTCAGCACCCCCCCCTGTCAGCACACCCCTCTGTCAGCACCCCTCTCTGTCAGCCCACCCCCCCAGTCAGCACCCCCTCTCTGTCAGCCCACCCCCCCAGTCAGCACCCCCCTCTCTGTCAGCCCACCCTCCTGTCAGCACCCCCTCTCTGTCAGTCCACCCCCCTCTTTTAGCCCACCCCCCAGTCAGCACCCCCCCTCTCTGTCAGCCCAACCCCAGTCAGCACCCCCCTCTCTGTCAGCCCACCCCCAGTCAGCACCCCCCTCTCTGTCAGCCCACCCCCCAGTCAGCACCCCCTCTCTGTCAGCCCACCCCCCCAATCAGCTCCGCCTCCAAACTCTGACTGTGGGTGATCTTGGTCGCCCGGAGTCCCGCCTCCCTGCCTGGCGCGCGATGTGTCTCCTCTTTACTGAGGTCTGTTATCTGCCCTTCCTCCAGTCTGTCAGCGTGCCTCTCTGTAAGCCACCCCCCTCTGTCATCCCGCCCCTTTCTGTCAGCACCCCCCTCTCTGTTAGCCCACCCCCCTCTCTGTCAGCCCACACCCTCTGTCAGCCCACCCCCCTCTCGGTCAGCACCCCCCTCTCTGTCAGCCCACCCCCCCAGTCAGCACCCCCCTCTCTGTCAGCCCACCCCCCTGTCAGCACCCCCCTCTCTGTCAGCCCACCCCCCTGTCAGCACCCCCCTCTCTGTCAGCACCCCCCTCTCTGTCAGCACCACCCTCCTCTGTCAGCACCACCCTCCTCTGTCAGCACCCCCCTCTCTGTCAGCACCACCCTCCTCTGTCAGCACCCCTCTCTGTCAGCACCCCCTCTCTGTCAGCCCACCCCCCCTCTGTCAGCCCACCCCCCTCTCTGTCAGCCCACCCCACCAGTCAGCACCCCCCTCTCTGTCAGCACCCCCCTCTCTGTCAGCACCCCCCTCTCTGTCAGCACCCCCCTCTCTGTCAGCCCACCCCCCTCTCTGTCAGCCCACCCCCCAGTCAGCCCTCCCCCTCTCTGTCAGCCCTCCCCCTCTCTATCAGCCCTCCCCCTCTCTGTCAGCCCCACCCTCCTCTGTGGCAGCACCCCCTCTCTCTCCTGCCTCCTCCTCTCTCACCTTCCTCCCCCCACCTCTTTTCCCCCCTCAGGGGTGGAGGCCCCATGATTCCTAACAGCAGCCCTGTGAGTGAGTGTACCAGTTCAAATGTGTCCTGCCGACACAGTGGGCACAGCGATGCAGCATCTGCCTCTACTATGCCTTCTCCCCAAGCCCCCCCCATACAATGGAAGGAAGGAAAATGGCACTACAGAAGAGCAGCTTCGCTCCGCCCCCAAACTCTGGCTCCCACACTTCCTGACTCTAAACGGCTCTCGGTAAGGCAGTCTAATGGGGGTCTTTAGGGGCAGGGGACACTGATGGGGGGGGAGGGGTCACTGATCTATTAGAGATATCTAAGGGGGGTGCTGATATAAGGGGACTCTGAGCTAATGTAGAGGGGGTGCTGACTGCTGGTGACCCATTAGATCAGCAGTCAGCACCCGCCATTAGATCAGCACCAAAGAGACCCCTCGCTTGAGGCCTCTACTAAATAAGGGAAACTCTCCTTGTACCAGCACCCACATTAGATCAGTTTGTCCTTATATTACCTCCCCCTGCCTCTCCTCAGAGAAACCCATTATATTACAGTCCCCTTATATCAGCACCCCCCTTAGAGACTGACGGTTTGTCTCTAAAGAGGATCAGATATAGTGGACTCTGATCTAAAAAAACAAAAAAAAAACACCTAAAATAAAACTAAAACTCCTCGAAAAAAACTATGCAAAAATTAATTAAAATGCAGTGCAACCTCCCCCTATAATTATATTAATTTAAATGTGAACAAATAATTGTGAATGATGGTGGAAACCCCCAAGGGTAATCCAAGTATTAATACACTCCAATCTTATTTAAACATATACTGTGCAATCGCCAAACACATATAATACTGTATGAATAGAGGTGTAAATCCATTCCAAAATGTGTTTTGCTAATATCCGAAAAAGTAAATTGGATATTAGCACATTTCGGAATGAATTGGAGGTTTACACCTCTATTCATACATTATTATATGTGTGTGGAGATTGCACAGTATATGTTTAAATAAGACTGGAGTGTATTAATACTTGGATTATCCTTGGGGGTTTCCACCATCATTTACAACTATTTTTTCATATATGAATATAATTATAGGGGGAGGTTGTGCTGCATTTTTTCCATTTTAATTTTTTTGGGTCTCTAAGAGGAGCACTGATATAAGGGGACTCTGATCTAATGGGGGTCCTCTATGGGGGGGCCCTAAATTATAGAGGGGTAACACTGACCCCTGTATTATGGGGGGTAACACTCACCAATAAAGCGTCCTGCATTATTGCTCTCCTTAGTGCACCCAAAGGTGTCCCAGGTCTTTACAATCCTATAGTGTATATTAATTTAAATGTGAAAAAAGAATAGTGAATGATGGTGGAAACCGCAAAGGATAAAGTATTAATACACTCCCATCTTATTTAAACATACACTGTGCAGTCGCCATACACATATAATAATGTATGAATAGAGGTATAAATCCATTCCAAAATGTGTTGTGCTAATATTTGCCATGCAGCTTTTTTTCCAAAATTTTTTGCCATGCACCTCTAAAGTGTACAGGTTTGGCTTAAAGAAAAGGGGGCAACCCTATCCTGCAGTGAAGAGAAAGGGAGAGAAAATAGGGTAGACAGCAGTGGCGGCAGCCGCAATTTACCTGTGTGATTCGGCTGTTGCAGCGCCGCCCACTGCACTGACTGACAGGCGGAGTGATATGCCGCCTGGCCTGAGGAAAGCAGAAGGAGATCAAGAGAACGTGACGCCTCCTTCTCCCTCAACCTCCAGAGTCACGCTGAATAACGGCCATAGTGGCTGTGACTGGGAGTGGGACAGAACGAAGATTTTTAAAAAAAAAGGTGTCACTCTCTCTCTGTGTTTCTCGCTCTCCTTCTCTCTCTCGCTTTCTCTCTTTCTCCTCTTCTCTCCTCTCTCTCTTCTTCTCTGTGTCTATTCTCTCTCTTCTCTCTTTTGACGGGCACAGTGGCTTCATTTCACGGGGCACAGTGGTTGCAATTGATGGGGCACAGTGGTTGCAATTGATGGGGCACAGTGGTTGCAATTGACGGGGCACAGTGGCTGCATTTGACGGGGCACAGTGGCTGCATTTGACGGGGCACAGTGGCTGCATTTGACGGGGCACAGTGGCTGCATTTGACGGGGCACAGTGGCTGCATTTGACGGGGCACAGTGGCTGCATTTGATGATTTGACTGCCCCTTGGCTAATTTAAAATAAATAAACTTAGGCTTTAAGGGGGCAAGGGCAGGTAGGTCAGTGCATGTCAGGTAGGTCAGTGTGGGTCAGTGTATGTCAGATAGGTAGGTCAGTGTGTGTCAGTGTATGTCAGATAGGTAGGTCAGTGTGTGTCAGGTAGGTCAGATAGGTAGGCCAGTGTGTGTCAGGTAGGTCAGATAGGTAGGTCAGTGTGTATCAGGTAGGTAGGTCAGGGTATGTCAGGTAGGTCAGTGTATCAAGTAGGTCAGTGTGTGTCAGATAGGTAGGTCAGTTTATGTCAGATAGGTAGGTCAGTGTGTGTCAGGTAGATTAGTGCGTGTCAGGTATGTCATGTAGGTCAGTGTATGTCAGCCAGGCAGGTCAGTGTGTGTCAGGTAGGTCAGTGTATGTCATGTAGGTCAGTGTGTGTCAGCCAGGTAGGTCAGTGTATGTCAGATAGGTAGGTCAATGTGTGTCAAGTAGGCCAGTGTATGTCAGATAGGTAGGTCAGTGTATGTTAGGTAGGTCAGTGTATGTTAGGTAGGTCAGTGTATGTCAGGTAGGTCAGTGTATGTCAGCCAGGTAGGTCAGTGTGTGTCAGGTAGGTCAGTGTATGTCAGGTAGGTAACACCCCCCTCCATACAACTCCACCGTCTGCCGCACCATCACCCCCCCCCCCCCCCCGGTGCTGGGCTCTGACTTCGGGCTGAAGCCCCTGGTCTTTTTGCTACCTAGCAACGCCCCTGCACATGTGTGAGGTGAAGGGGGCTGCATTGTATACATAGCATCTCACAAAATGTGAGTACACCCCTCACATTTTTTTAAACATTTTATCATATCTTTTCATGTCACAACACTGAAGAAATGACACTGTGTTACAATGTAAAGCAGTGAGTGTACAGCTTGTATAACAGTGTAAATTTGCTGCCCCCTCAAAATAACTCAACACACAGCCATTAATGTCTAAACCGCTGGCAACAAAAATGAGTACACCCCTAAGTGAAAATGTCCAACTTGCACCCAAAGTGTCGATATTTTGTGTAGCCGCCATTATTTTCCAGCACTGCCTTAACCCTCTGGGGCATGAAGTTCACCAGAGCTTCACAGGTTCCCACTGGAGTCCTCTTCCACTCCTCCATGACGACATCACAGAGCTGGTGGATATTAGAGACCTTGCCCTCCTCCACCTTCCGTTTGAGGTTGCCCCACAGATGCTCAATAGGGTTTAGGTCTGGAGACATGCTTGGCCAGTCCATCACCTTTACCCTCAGCTTCTTTAGCAAGGCAGTGGTCGTCTTGGAGGTGTATTTGGGGTCATTATCATGTTGGACTGCGGCCCAGCCTCGGAAGGGAGGGGATCATGCTCTGCTTCAGTATGTCACAGTACATATTGGCATTCAAGGTTCCCTTAATGAACTGTAGCTCCCCAGTGCCAGCAGCCCCAGACCATGACACTCCCACCACCACCATGCTTGACTGTAGGCAAGACACACTTGTCTTTGTACTCCTCACCTGGTTGCCGCCACACACGCTGTGCGAGGGTAAGGGGGGCTGCATTGCATACATCTGTGATGCGAGGGGGGCTGCATTTCATGTACTGTATGTGTGAGGGGGAGAAGGGTTGCCCAATATATAACTGTGAAGGGAGCAGCATTGCATGGGAGTTCGAGAGAGGCCTGCATTTTATGTAAGCGTGAGCAAGGGCTGCATTGTATGTCAATGTGAGGATGGGACTGCTTTGTTTGTGACTGTGAAGAGGTGAGCAGAGGTTAGCATTAGTGGAAGAAGGATGTAGAGGTGAGTGGTGGATGGCATTGGGGGGGTGCGTCCAGCAAAGTATATTGGGCAGACCACACAGGAATCCTGCATTACAACCGTCGCTATGTATATCTAAATACACTACTGGTGAATCAGAGATATCATGAGGATCTGATTAAACTACATGGGTCCTAGTATCGGAACAGGATACTGTTTGCAGGCCAATTCGACTCCGTAATAGAGTCCATTGATTCTGTTAAGAGTCCATCTAGTTATTGGTGATGACCCACGTGGTGAATATGGAATTTTTCTGACTCAATCGCACAGCAGTGTATGCAATTTTGGATTGAATTTTGGGACTGTTGCTTTCATCATATGTGTTGAAAGTGTGCTTATATTATTATTTTTTGCATTATTTTTTGCACTTTATTGGTGTATTTTGTGTAGCGGGTACCTACTTTTATGTAGGTGACCTTTTCTGAGTCTAAATGATAAAGTACAGTTTCAGGTAAAATTTAGGCAGGCTTGTACTATTTTATCAGGCCTGGTTGTTTATTTTGGGAACTGGGAGTGTCAGTATAGTGCAGGGTGTGGCCACCTGTGCTTGGACCCAGTGATGCCCCCTCTTGCTTTCAACGAGATGATTTTGGAAGAGAGATTGGACTTGGGATCTGAGTGACAGGTAGCTTGTAGGTGAGTTCTGGCCAATCATTAATTTGTCTGGCAGGAGGCGGGACTCTCAATAAAAGCTGGGGTCACATGACAGCGGGGAGGAGCAGAGAATGCAGAGTTAGAGGCCGCAGGGAGATGTTCCCCTGCGGGGAGCCAAGCGGAGCCCCCCCTCCCTACAGGGAAGGAGGGGGGGACCGGGACACACGGAGGAGAGGAGTTGATGACACCGGACAGCATGTGGTCGCGGGTGTCACCGAACGCCTCTGTGGGGAAGGGAGCGTGCCAGGCTGGAGAGAAGGGACAGAGAAACACTTATGGAAGAAGTAGCAACTAAGCGGACTACATCTGGACAGTCGATTGTTTGTGAGTGGAACATGGACTATCGATCAAGTGAGTGAAAGCCCAGGGGAGCGGTATTACCAGAGGCTGAGGGATGTTGGTACGCAAGTCAGTGAGACAGGTGGTGATGGCCTGTGACTTTGGATTCAGCAATTCCCCGGGATTCCAATCAGTCAGGCGGGAGGAATTATTCTGAGTAATCTCTTCTTTTGCTCAACTTGGAAGTACCATACAGACGGGAAGTAGTGGTAAAAAGGTGGCGGTGGGGGGGGCGTGGCTTGGACATGGCCGAGTGAGGAGGCAGACCTTCACTGCTCCTCACATACAGCACCAAAAACAGCTTGATCCGGCGGATTTCTGGACCATACACGGACGCCACTGGTATGTCCCAGCGCCAGAGAGACTCCTCCAGAAACAGGAGACCCGCACAGCAAGGGAGCAGCTCCATAGGAGCTTATTTCGGCAGAGGAGGACAGCCACGTGGCGGAGCGCATAAAATGGTGACCGGTAAGGGCAGAGGGACGGACGCTGCATCGGGACTCAATACACAGCCACAGCCTGCTAGGTCTCCTATCAAGTCCCCACAGCTGGTAAGAGACACCGCTCCCCCTGAATCCCCAGGTTCTTCAGCCTCCTTAGACCAGGGATCGGATACCTCTGAGCTCATGGGGGACAGGGACTTAAAGCAGCACATATGGTCTCTCCTTACCAGGGAAGACCTGGAACGTTTTACCACCAGGGTTGAAAAAGCCTTTAAACAGGACATAGAACAGCTACAAGCAGACACTACTCAAATAGGCAACAGGCTAGAAACCCTGGAACAGACTGTAGAGGAGGCCCTGCCGGCCATCACTCAGCTCAGGGACAAGTGTGCAGCACAAGACCAACGAATAGAGACTCTAATCTCACAACTTGATGATTATGAGAACCGTAGTCGCAGATCTAATATACGCATAAAGGGGTTGCCAGAGGCGACTGGAGCCAAGGATATTGTTCCTACACTGCAAGGCATATTTAAGGAAATCTTAGGCCTCTCCCCAAATGAAGCCGTGGAGATTGACAGGGCACACAGGGCCCTCCGACCCCCATCCCAAGATGCAGAAAATCCACGTGATATAATCTGCAAGCTGCACAGATACACAGTCAAAGACAGAATAATGCAGCTTATGCGCAAACGTCCTTACTTTGACTTTGATGGAGCCCCCCTGTTTTTTTACCAGGACTTGTCCCGACACACACTGATGCAGCGCAGAGCATTGCAACCCCTACTTGAGTCCCTCCGCACGGCTGACATCACCTATAGATGGGGGTTCCCTTTTAGTCTTCATGCAGGAAGAGATGGGAAAAGTGCCAGTCTACACACCAAAGATGATCTCCCACGTTTTTTGTCGCAACTAAATCTGGAGCCTGTGGATTTCCCTGATTGGAGAGTGATCACGGATATCCAAACAGCACCGGTACCCCAACCCTGGCAACAGACCCGCAACAACCGGAACCCTCGGAACCACAAACGCTCCTCCTCTGCAACGGCGAGACAGGAGTCCCTCGCAGGGGACTGAAAGGCCCGCATGCATACCCTCTTTTCTCAGATATACCTCTGGGATAGCCTCTACACTGGAACATTGACTACATTTCTTTTTCCCTACTGTTTTGGTCTTTTTTATTCTATTTTTCTTCCTATTTAGTCACTTTTTCCATGACCACACTCACAGAGGGGCAAATAATTATTGAAGTTGTCACAGGTCAATATTGTTGCTGTGTTTCATCAGACACACAAGCTTTTAATATATTTAAGGACAGGCCAAGCATAGATCCACCGGACAACTACCGCTTTTGTTTTTGTGGGGAGTGGGCGTTTCCTGGCTCCCTATGTCTGATCACGACTCCCACTTAGTTTTACCCCTATTGGGTGTTAGCCCGGATATGGGCGTTTTGCCACACTCATGTTTCCCCTATATTAGGGGTGGCATATGAGTTGGGTGAAAAACTTAGGGTAAATCCACCTGAGGCCTATGAGGCACTAGTGGAGTTGCACTGTACAATGCTTTGTTTATTTTTTGTCTTGCCAACTCTTTTCTCTTCTTTCTCATCCCTCCTTTCCTTGTCTCTCTGTTCCCTGTTCTGCTTCTTTTTCCCAGAAAGCGGAGCTCTCACCGGACTACCTGGAACGGGGATGGTCGCCTGGACAACCCACTCTAACGCATCATGGCTACAATTAAGGTAGTGTCATATAATGTACGTGGCATGTGCTCCCCAACAAAAGAAATAGGTTGTGGTTAGAAGTGAAGAGACTTGGAGCTCAGGTGCTCTTTTTACAAGAGACCCATTTCACTGACTCCTCCCTACCTAAATTACCCATCCACATATTTTCGCAATGGAATCTGAGCAATTCCCCAAAACCAAAATCCAAGGGGGTGGCCATAGCCATACCTAAAAATTGCCCATTTCAACCCTTGGATCACAGAGTAGATCCGCAGGGACGCTATGTGTTCTTAAAGGGTACCATGATGGGACAAACATACACATTCGCCACATTATATGCCCCTAATTCACAACAGCTTACGTTTGTGGACCAAACCTTCTCAAGGTTGGCAGATTTCATAGAGGGCAGACTAATTCTGGCAGGGGACTTCAATATTAGCCCGGACCTGGAGATAGACACCTGAGCGAACAGATCCACTCACTCCAACTCCTTTCTAAGACACTTCCGGAAGACTCTCCAGGGCCACACATTGACGGACTGCTGGAGAGCTATGCATGCCTCCGAAAGAGATTATAGCTACTATTCGAGTGTCCACAAAGTGTACACTAGATTAGATTTGCTACTGGTGGACCAGGGAACTCTGGACTTCTTGCTAGGGACGACCATAGAGCAGATTACAATCTCCGACCATGCACCAGTGACACTTACATTCTCACTAACTAAAGCTTTAGCTCACACAAGGACCTGGAGACTGAACGAGAACTTGTTAGATAATTTAGGGGTGGCGGCAGGGGTGCAGGAGACTCTGACCCATTATTTCGCAGAAAATGCTAATGGAGAGGTGAGCGCGGGCATTTTATGGGAGGGTCATAAGGCAGTGGTCCGTGGCACTTTTATCGCCTTAGCTTAACTAAACTTAAAAAGGAGAGGCAGGCGGACTTCCGGAGAGTACTACAGGCATTACAACAAGCTGAAATTAGTCACAAACGAATATCAGACCCTGTCGCGGCCCGGCGCTTAAACGAGCTAAGACAGCTTTTCTCAAAACGGTTAGACCGCCAAATAAACCGCAAACTACGCTACATGGCTCACATTTATTATGAGCACGGCAACAAGTGTCAAATGCTATTGGTTCAGGCTCTCCGTAAAAAGAGGCTCTTGGCACATGTTCATAAATTGCATTTCCCTACAGGAGCGCCGACACCCCACACCTCAAAAATAGCATCTATGTTCCGAGACTACTATGCGACCCTGTATGATCTGGACTCCGCCTCCTCTCCGACAGATATAGCCCTTAAAAAAAATCTAAGATAGCAGAATATCTCTCTAAGGCTAAGCTCCCCACAATATCAGTAGAACAAGCAATGGAACTAGAACACCCCATCACCACACAGGAATTGTTGTCCACGATAAAGTCTCTACCATCAGGCAAAAGCCCTGGACCTGACGGTTTCACCAAGGCATATTACCTCAAATTTTTCGACACACTACAGGGCCCTATTTGCACCCTCCTTAACTCATTAGCAATCCAAGGAAGCCTCCCAAAAGAGACTTCTCTGGCGCACATCACAGTACTCCCAAAAGAGGGGAAGGATCCCTCCCAGCCACAGAGTTACCGTCCAATCTCCCTGCTGAACACGGACCTAAAAAATTTTTCTAAGATACTTGCTAATCGTCTTAAACACCTGCTGCCTGAATTGGTATATGCGGACCAGACGGGCTTTATAGTGGGAAGGGAGGCCAGGGACAATTCGAATAGGGCTCTCCAACTTATCCACTGGGCACGTACACGCGATCGGATGCCTCCATACATGATTCTGTCCACAGATGCTGAGAAGGCATTTGATTGCGTGGACTGGGGCTTTTTGCAAGCCGTGCTCCAGAATACTGGCCTGGGCCCGCACATGCTACATTGGATCTCAACTCTATACATGTTCCCCACCGCCCAGGTTAAGGTAAATGGCACTCTCTCTACGGCATTCCCTATCCGGAACGGCACGAGACAGGGGTGCCCGCTTTCCCCCCTTGTGTTTGCGCTGGTTCTTGAACCACTGCTGCAGAGGGTCAGAGATAATCCAGACATTAGGGGAGTACAGGCGGGCTCTCATGAGCATAAACTCTCCGCTTATGTGGATGGCATACTATTCCATGTCGTGGACCCCTTAGTCTCGCTGCCGAACCTGATAAAAGAATTAACGGAATATGGAGAGGTTTCTAACTTCAGGATAAACTACTCAAAGTCGGAGATTTTGCCGATCACTGTCCCCCCCTCCCTAATTAACTCCCTAAAGGGGTCTTTCCCTTTCAGGTGATCCACACCCTCTATGAAATATTTAGGCATTCAGCTTACAGATAAACTAGAATCCTTGTACTCCTGTAATATTATTCCGTTGTACAAACAGATCTCCCACGATTTGTCAGAATGACACAAGGCCCTTTTCACATGGGTGGGCCGGACAAATATTCTAAAAATGACTATTTTGCCTCGTATTCTTTTCCTCTTGCAATTGATACCAATTCAAATACCAAAACGCTTTTTCACAGATTTGCGCAGCCTCTTTATTAAGTTTGTGTGGGGCGGTAAAAAGCCACGTCTAGCTATGGCGACGCTACAAAGATCAAAATTATGGGGGGGTTTGGGCATACCTAACATAGGCCAATACTACCAGGCGATTGCCCTACAGCGTATCCTGAACTGGAAGTTCCATGCTGCTCTTAAGCTGTGGGTTCCCCTGGAGAAAACAATGGCGGGATGGGACCTGTCGTACGCGCCCTGGGTCCCCGTTGGGGAATGGGGGGCTTTCTGATTGGGTCTCCCCACTGACACTGCACTCCCTGAAATTATGGGATGGAGTGAATGCACGCCTAGCTTTGGCACCACGGATGTCTCCACTGGCGCCAGTGTACAGATACCCGTGGTTTCCTCCGGGGGAACAGAAATCCTCACTCAGAACATGGACGAGGGACGGAATTGTCTTTTTGGCTAAATTTATAGAGGGGGGTTCACTGATCTCACTTTCCACCTTACAAGAACGATATGGCAGCTTCCCCTTTGACTTCTGGAGACACCGTCAGCTAGAGACTTTCATAGCCAAAACTACCAGACAGGTACCGTTCAGAACTACTCTGACAGAGTTCGAAAATATGTGGATGTCCACAGAACCTATACCTCACATGATCTCGGCATTATATGGACTATTGGAGACATCAACACCTAGCCCCAAAAACCAGTTTATCAAAGAATGGGAAAGAGACCTACAAATTGAATTCACAGAGGAACAGCTCTATGACCTATACCGCCTAACCCATACGAGCTTGATAGATTCAAAAGCCCAGGAAAATAATTATAAAATACTATTGAGATGGCATAGGGTATCAACTACTCTGGCTAGAATTTTTCCTTCAGCTTCTGACGGGTGCTGTAGGGGATGTGGAATGAAAGGCACGTTCCTTCATATCTGGTGGGAGTGCCCGAAGCTGACACTGTTCTGGGATATGGTTGCTAAACATATCTCAGATTGTATAGGCACAGAAATCCCGGCTTTGCCAAAGCACTTTTTACTCCTTGTCCCTCCTATGCCCTTGTCTCGTTATAAACAAAGCGTTCTCCCACACCTCCTCAATGCAGCAAAACGCTTGATTCCTTTACATTGGAAGAGCTCACATATCCCAAGCGAGACTGACTGGTTGGGGAAGGTAGGGGAGATCATGGAGGCAGAAAGTTGGCTTGCCACGTGCAGAAACACTCGTGGGAGATTCGACCTAACATGGTCAGCATGGAAAGCCCACGTACATGACGCAACGATATTATCATCTAGTTTGGATGTAGCATTACTTACCCTAGCAGATCCTTCTTTTGGGAATCGTGTCCAGGTGAACCATCCCTCAACCTCTTCGAGATCTTTTTAAAGCGGATCAAATACCTCAATATATCCGGTGAGACCAGTTCCATTTACACTCTACTCCTTCTTTAGCCTTCCATTCTTTACTCATTCCTTTTCTATTCATACTACCTTTTCTTCTCTACCTATTCGCCTTGTTATGGTTGTTAATCGTTAAAGGTTGTGTTACAATCTTAGTGTACTTTTCACCTCCTTTTTAAACCCTCTGGACAGTCAACAGGTTACTGACTGCGCCAGGTTTTTTTTCAAATGCACTTATGTCAAATGGGTAGCGGGGGCCGCGTGCACGCAGTCTATAGGCCTAAATACATATAGACACTCTACCTCCCCCCCGAATGGAGGAGTGAGGCCTGTCCACAGGGATCGATTGTCCAGGACAGGAAGGGTGCTCTGGTGGCTGACGGGTGTGGACGTGCCTCCCAAAGCACATAATTATTGAATATACCCTGACCAGATAATATGACCCCTATTGTAACTCCCCCTTCCCCCCCTACCCCTTTTAATTTTTTGCCCTCTAATCCCCTTCCCTTCCCCTACTTCCTCCCTTTTTCCCCTGTCTATTTGTTGGATGTTATCCTGCTGTAAGGCATTCTGTGTTGTAAAACCTAAAAATGAAAAATAAAGATTATATAAAAAAAAAAAGGTGGCGGTGAAGCTCCAATCACAAACAGAGATACAGACTGTTCTAAAAAATTCTGCAGGTGAAGAAGTTATTCAGAGTGACTACCATATATTCTCTAGTAAATCTACTTCCGTCTTCCCTACTAAAGAAATCATTCAGAGTGATTCTTATAGTCCGCATTGTTCTAAGTCTTTGCATTAAACAGGCAAAGGAAAAAAATCATAAAGCAGTATAAGAGCATCTCAGAAAACCCTTCTCCTATCCCAGTTCACGTTATATCAATGAAAGCAAGTGAAAATTACAATATGGACTGTTTTCTATTTCTATGGGCTGCAATGGGCTTCGAGGGGTAGTGCGCTACATTTGTATAACGTTATTACTAGCAAGGCAGAATTTTGTTTATTTAATTGAGTGCAAGAAGACTGTCAAAGGCTGGAAGACCCAGCAGGAAGGTCCCAAGATGGCAGTGCACACTTCTGGTTCCACGTGAAACCCAACTGGCAGACCTGGAACTGTGCAGTAACACAGACAAGCTCAGTGGCACTTGGGAATTGGGAAGTTTGACATCTTTGCTCCGGGCATTGTATGCCCTTGTCTTGAAGCCGTCCACGCCTCTTTTTTGCTTCATTTAAAAAATAAAAAAAAAGCAGCCCCAAGTAAGTCTAAATTGTGTATGGTTAACCGTGTGTGTGTCACCGGCGCAAAACAACCCCTAATTACTCAAACAATATTACATGCTAAATGTTAGGGATGCTGCATTCAAAAAAACCCTTCATTTAGATGGGTAGGAAATGCTAGTTGGTATGTGTGAATGCGCTACTCCCGTAATTAACCACCACCTGCAATACTTATTATCTATTACTCATAAATGTTTCATGTGCATGAATTTTAAAACTTTAGATCAATAAATCATATAACCATTCAATACATATACATAAAACGAAAAGTCCTTCAAACGTGCTGCAAAATCTTGTAACCATTAATGTGACTGGCGTGCTCCTATGTTGCTTCAATATTCATATGTGACTGAGTGGGACCCTCCACCATTCAGATTGGCCACTCACCAGATACTTCACTAGAGATACGCCTTTGGTTCATTCAAGGGATAACCACTCCACCTAGGCACCACTTCTCACCGGCTAAAACTTGGGCTCTAATGCTCCTCATAGGAAAGCATAGGGACAAAAGGCGATCATAGCGCAATATGTTTGAACCATTTATTTTAAAATTCAAAGTATAAAATAATCACTCACATTTAAAAGTGCCCTCGAGCCGGCACGAAGCTTATCCAGCAGTTACGGACGGGTAAGTGGCTGTTAGCATGGTCCGCCTGGTGATAATGTGCGGCCTCCACGCTCGGCTTGCGCTCCAAGCCTCGTTCCCGTTCACGTCCGGTCACGTGATGCAAAAAACTCTCCCAGCAGCCTCTTCACATATGAATATTGAAGCAACATAGGAGCACGCCAGTCACATTAATGGTTACAAGATTTTGCAGCACGTTTGAAGGACTTTTCGTTTTATGTATATGTATTGAATGGTTATATGATTTATTGATCTAAAGTTTTAAAATTCATGCACATGAAACATTTATGAGTAATAGATAATAAGTATTGCAGGTGGTGGTTAATTACGGGAGTAGCGCATTCACACATACCAACTAGCAAATTGTGTATGGTGCCTGCAAGTTAGAAACTGCCCACTAGATGTCACTACAGCTAAAGCAGTAAATGGTTTGTGCTGGTGTACACTTAAATATTTGTCACTGTGGAATTATTCATATTACAAGTCAGTAACTTCATTGTTTCTAAATCAAACAATGAAATGGGTGCATTGTCATAATTGTGCTAGTCGCAATAGAACAAAGAAATATATGTTGACTTTTATTTGTGCAGAATTCAGTTTAAAATCAATGCAAGGAACTTTGTGAAGCTTCTTGTGAACTCATTATTATGTTTCATGCTGGATGATTCTTAGTTGCCAATACTTTCTATTATTCTTTCATAGAGTCAGAATTCTAATTCTTGTGTGCTAAATAAAGTTAACAGAAAGATGTACTGGTGGCGTCAGTGACGTTGAGGCCTCACACAGGGATGGACAAGAGCAAAGGACCCAAAATAACATGAAGCCGTCACTTTTATTGCACATGATTGGGTTTTCTTTGCAAAGTGAATTTTTACCATGTTCTCTAAGCCAGCGTTTCTCAACTCCAGTCCTCAAGGTGCCCCAACAGGTCATGTTTTCAGGCTTTTATTTTGCACAGGTGATGTGATCAGTTTCACTGCCTTAGTAATTACCACAGCCGTTTCATCTGAGGGAAATCCTGAAAATATGACCTGTTAGGGCGCCTTGAGGACTGGAGTTGAGAAACACTGCTCTAAACTAAAGGAAAATTCCCCTGTAAAGCGAACAATCTATTTGTAGGCAGGTTGCCTACGGTGTTAATGCTAGTTAGATTTGCGTGGCTGCCCAGGTTGGGGAGAGGAAGTGTTAACCCTGTTATGTTCTACTGCCAACATTTTGTGGGCTTTTGGGGTCCAGCCTCCTGTCCTGTGATATATACAAAGCAGAGGTTCGGATCTCAAGGGTTGGGTTCTGTCGGATCGGATCAGCAACGAGAGATCGGGACTGTGCTGAGACTTGCAGTTCTTCTATGGAACACCGATTTTCAGAATTCGCCCAAGCATGAACTTCTCCCATCGAGACATGCCAGCTATGGACATTGCCTGTGCAGGTATGCTGGGGCAGCCACTGTTAGCATTAGATAGGGATAGGATGCTCTGCCTTGTTATGTTTATCATGCCATACTTCTAGTAAATAGTATTCACTGCAAAAAGCCTGGTCTGAAATTATTAAAGATGTGCACATGAGGGTCCTGGCACACACACACACAATGGCCTGAGTCTGCAATAGCCTGTGACATCACATGAAAGGTTCTGGTCACATTTCAGCAACAGGGGGTTAACTGCAACCAGTCATTGGCATGGAACGTATTAGGGTGACAGGTTCTCCGGTAGCAAGGAGGTCCGGTATTACGGCTCCCTCCCTAGCTGCCCGTCTCTGTCGGTCCCCCGGGAGTGGACTAGCGGCACAGAGAGTCACAGCCTGGTCACTTGATACAGAACATGAAGGGTTAAGTGAGCACGCATGTGGTCCGCGCTATGTGCTCAGTGGGACCCCATTCTGCTACTGGGATTGAGGTGGCAGAGTACGCTGACTGATGGAGTGGGCATAGGCTCTGCATGTCCCTCCTATTGCAACACACACACACCTGTACATGTGTGTAGTATATGGGACCATGCCCTCGGAAGGGATTCCACATAACACTGCACACAAATGGCTCCTCTGTGAGTGGGAGGACTGGCTTAATGTTTCATTCTTCGCAGCCCTTGTCAGGTCCCGGCAATGATAAGCATGCCCTTGGGCAAGGTGTAAACCCGATGTCACAACATATGATCCTTCTGGTCACCTGGAGTAGCCCAGAAAAACCCACCCCGGGGTAGGCCTCCTGTGTGACCCTTACACTTGGAGTACAACAAGTTAATGGAGAACACATGAAGGAGAGGTCACCTGTCCCATCACAAGATGCGCACCCTACCCTTGCATATTTGCTTTTAGTACATCACCCCGAATATTTCTGTTTTCCATTACCTGTCATTGCCTCCTGTGGCCCCATTACACAGATAAGCAAGGTTTCATTCATCTTATGTGTTTTTGGCTAGCGGGCCACAAAAACTGCAGTGTGAGCTCTGCTTGCAATTCATTTTTGTGCCTGTATGTCGTCAGGTGTTTTATAACTTACATTTAAATAGGGATGGAAACATTTTTATAAGTTAATATTATATCTGAGATAAATCTGAACCCACATACTGAGGTGTATATTTTTAGAGTGAGAGGGATAAAGCAAATGACAGTGCTCTAGTAAGCATCTAATTAAATTAATCAAAAGGGAGCTGTCACTGCCACATGCAGAAACAATGGTTACATAACCTGGAAGCTCTGTAATGAGATAAATGGTTTCCATTCATTAGGGAATTATAGCCCTTACTGTCCTATTTACACTTTTCACATGTTCCCTGCTATCTCCTAATATGTTGTACATCACATAAGATCAAGTCCTGCATCTCACACTCTTGTACTGTGCAATATAACACTATATTATAAAAACAGAGGTTTTATCTGCAAATTTTGTCTTATTGCTTTTGTAGCGCTCTTTCCCGACCTACAGAGGTCTGGGGGTGATCCCCATTGTCAGGGAGGGCTGACATTCCTCCTCCGGGTGCAGGTTGCTAGGCATGGTGGGTATAGTGTAAAGTTGGGCACCAGTCACAAAGAGAGTTTTATTTCTCTTAACAGGAACAGGGGGAGAGAGGGGTAGGGCACCTTTAGGCAAATGCAATAGCAACTTGACAGACTTCCTGGACAAAAATAGAACTAGGCAGACAGCAATACAGAAAAAGGGCCTTTAAGCTGAATGCAGCAATCCATATTTCGTAGCAACTGCTGTCTCCTATAGCAACAACTTTACTCACAGTATCCCACTGTAGATCCTCAAGCTCGGCTCACAGCTACCTGCTGGACTCTTCAAGCTTAACTCACATCTACCCGCTGTATTCTTCAAGCTTCACCCACAGATACCTGCTGGGTTCCTCGGTTCCTCAGACCCACAGCTACTCACTTGGTTCCTTGGACTCACAGATACCCACTGGATCCCTCAAGCTTATCTCACAGTTACCCGCTGTACTTCTCTTCAAGCTTTACTCACAGCTGCCCGCTGCGCTTCGTGGATGAGTTCTCTCCTGAAGTTTTCCCAGCTACTTCACAGTCCCCGGCTAATGAAGAGTCTCCTCTGGTACCCCTTCAGAACTCAATCCCTTTACACCTGCCTCCAGCAACAAGAGTAGTTAACCCTCTGGTAACTTCTTCTCCCTTGCCTCCAGGCAGTGATCAGGCTCCCCTCAGGCTGAGCCCCTTTACACATGGTTAGGCTCCAGGCTTCAGGCCTACACCTTGGCTGCTGCTCTACACACACCCGCCTAGGCCACAGCCCGGGTGGAAAGAACCCCTGATCACCTGACTCTCTCCAAATAAATAGCCTTTCACAACAGCCTCTGCGGCCCAAAGAAACTCCTGCTGATTGGCTGAGAAAAGCATATTCATTCATAACCTGAATTTACTGTAATCTATCACACTAATGTCAAAAGTAACAGTGCCACCTATTGACAAAATAGAGAAATCACAGTTAAACCCAAGCATAGGAGAAACCCATTTGATCAAAGACTACAAATTAGCCAGGCTAGTTACCACCTAGCATCACTAAATTTACTAGCAGCCCTTTTTAGGGCAAGGGTGCTACAATCTCCCCCTGTCTACGTCCCCGGAGTCTGCAAAACAAAAACATATGCTCTCAATCCTAAGAGCAGATGTCTTGCAAAAAGTGGATAGGGAAGGGTAACAGGGAAGGATGAACTTTTAAGAAAAAACACGTGTGGCATTCCACACGAAAGCAGGTGAAAATGACCTATGTACAATTACGAGTGCCATCCCACATGAGAACAGATAAATATGAAACTTTATTTACAATTACGTGTGACATTCCACACGATCGCAAGTAGAAAATGCAATAACCTTATCGCCTATCTAATATTTACACGACAATGTAATTAAGGATGAACATTACTGTACAAGATTGAGATACTGTCTCTCCTCATCCAAGGAAGACGCAGGGTGTATAGGAACACATAAAAGCATTGTACTATGCAAGATTAATAATATGGCATTTAGAAACACACTATAGTATAATCTACTAGAATAGCAATATCTATGCAGAATAAACCATTACCGTATGTACTCAAGTATAAGCCGACCCGAATATAAGCCGAGGCACCTAATTTTACCACAAAAAAATGGGAAAACATATTGACTCGAGTATAAGCCTAGGGTGAGAAATGTAGCAGCTACTGTAAGTGGAAAAGAGGGTCAACAATGCCCATCTGCAGCCTCACTGTGCCCATTTGCAGTTTCACTCTGCCCATCTGCATGGCTCACTGTGCTCATCTGCATGGCTCACTGTGTCCATCTCCCTGACTCACTGTATCCATCTGCAGCCTCATGTACCTGATCTCCAGAACACAGGCGCTGTGACATGCAGTCTAGTCGTCGGCCGTGCAGTGTAACAAAGCCCCCGCCTCCTCCTCGTCCGTGACAGAACACTGATTTAGTTTCCCAGCAGTGAGTCAGTGTTCCGCCTATCACGGAAGAGGACGAGGAGAAGGCAGGGCTTTGTTACACTGGATAGCCACCGACTAGACTGCATGTCACAGTCCCGGGAGATCAGGTGTATGAGGCTGCACATGGGCACAGTGAGGCAGGGAGACTCAAGTATAAGCCGAGGGGGGCTTTTTCAGCACAAAAAATGTGGTGAAAAACTTGGCTTATACTCGAGTATATACGGTATATAAATACCTAGAGCTTTGACAACCTTAATTGGAGAGTGACAAAGAGGGTGTAGAGTGAACACAGCAATATATCCTAATATATTTACAATTCTAGCAAATACCTGTACCTAGAAATACTAACATATGAAGAAGGTCCCACTCCCGTGAGAGTGACACATTCTTCCAAAAGCATTTCGGCATATCTGAAAATGAAGCTCACTTAGCAAACTATATTTGAGGTAAGAACTTATGACTCACTCAGAGTGGTACTCCGCAAGTAAAGAGAGAACAGTCTGCATGTAGCAGATCAGCAACAGATTAGCATATCACTTTCCAGCAGTGGAGGCCCGTCCGTAGAGGGGGGCATGGGCACCGCCCCCCCCCCCCCCATCCATGCGTCTGGCCCCCTGATCTACATACAGGAATGCCGGACCAAGGATTCTAACTGGGGGGTGTTTTTCTTTGAAGCACCTGATTAGAGCCAGAGGCTCTAATAGGCTTCAAAATAGGGTGAGCCTACCCAGTTGAGTGATAATAGGAAATTAATATTCGCTATTTTCACACTGATTCTCCTCCCGGCCAATCAGAAAGCGGGTCTTGAAACCCGTTTTCCGATTGGCTGAAAGGAGAAGCTACGCTGTCCGCCGGGAGAAGGAGGGAGGAGACCCGCCACTGGAGGTGGCACAAGGAGAGGAGATATAGAAGCCAGTTGCCTGGAGGGAAGCCTGCGGTAAATGTTGCGGCCGCCGGGTGACACTGACCGACCGACTGGGGTGGGGGTGGGGGGTTGTGGGTGACCCGACCGGGGGAATGGGGGGTGGCTGGCTGTGCACTGTTTGCCGCCGCCCCCCCCCCCCCCAAAAAAAATACCAGGGCAACGGGCCAGCTTGTCACTTTTTTTGTAAATTGGTACAATATATTTTATCCTCTGAAAGCCTATATTCTACTAAATTGTTATTTTAGCTCATAAATCAATATTTTATCTCCATCTAGAATGGCTCCTTTTTCTGCCCTCCTCATTGGTGACCCACAGAAACTCAGTTATCGCCTAAAGCTACCTGTGTATGAGGAACGATAATCTGTATCACAATCATTGTGAAATGCTTTCACACTAATAGAAAATTACAGAAAAAATGCAGATGTGGCAGCCATTATGGTTTCCTAGCATCCTGAATGACAAAATGAGATATCTGGAGCCAGTAATATCTGGATAATTACCCTTCGAATTGGCCAGTGACATCTGTTAAGTTGACATAGACATATGATATCTCTCTGGAAATTACAGGAAGGAAAATAAGTTGCCAGAGTTGCCCAAGTGCTAAGATCTACCATTGTCATAGGGTAACACTGACAGTAGCATGCTTGCTGTACATTTCATCCTTTGTTTTTCTCCATAGTAAAGTATTGTATCTGATTTCAAGTAGACTTTCTTATTAGTTGGAAAATATCCCTGTGCTCCATCCATCGGTCGGGGGGGGGGGGTGTGTCCCTCCAGCCCGCCATCCCTCGCCAACCCCCCCCCCCGGGCTCGCTCACCGATCAGCACTTGCCCCATCCAAGTCATGGCTGTGGCTTCCCCCCTACGCCTCCTCCTTGTCCCGTCGGTCGCTGCTTCTCCTCCCAGCCAATCAGGTCTTTGGACTCCAATCAGGAAGCAGGTCCTGAGACCCGATTGGCCGGGAGGAGAAACAGGAAGACATTAGCGAATGTCACAACTGGGCGGGCTCGTGCGCCCTGAGCCCACCCTTTTTTTTAAGCTAATTGGAGCCTCAGGCTCTAATCATGTGCTTCAAAAAAAACATTTATTAAAATCCATGTGTCCAGCGCCCTGCATGTAGTTTAGGGGCCGGGCGCACTGATTAGGGGGGCGGCGTCCCCTAATGGACGGGCCGTCACTGGTAGTAACATACACCACTGCCTAAGGAGCTTGTCAATTAATCTTTAGCTGTTCAAAAATCCTGAATGCCAGAAAAAAAGTGCAACGTTTACATTTATCAAGCCATTTTTGCCTGGCCTTAACACTCTTATAAACCATGCTTTGTGTTGTTGACTTACATCTTAGCATCTACTTATAAATCCAGGTATGGCAGGATATACACTAGGGATAATATCTGCATGTAGTTTGTGTGCAAATCTTTCCTGTGTTTGCATGGCTTTCCCTTAGACATTTTGAGTAACTCCAAAAAAGCTGCCAGCTTGGTTGACTGTAATCTTTATGCCCCTGCTTTGTTCATCCTTATGACTATGGTAGATTGGAGATGAGATTTTTAGTTCCTTCAGGAATTGATTCTTGGTGAGACTTCTACTCGTATTGAGCAGTTTATGGTATGGCCAACTGTGTTGTATGTATAGAATGTCCTTAAAGTGGTTGTAAACCTCTGACATAAAAAAATGAACAAAGCATATCCTTCTATATTTACAGTACAAATTGGTAAACAGGACTTTAAGGGCCCCAATACAAAAATTGATAGAAATACAGTATAAAAACGTTATTGACTTTTAGCATAGGTTCACACTGCTGCGGGATTGAAATCGTGCGACTTCAGCTGAACTCGCACAATTTCATTCCCGCATGTCAATCCGACTTCAGGGGCGATTTCAGAGACATCTGTGTGGGTTCCTGCAAAGCTGTCTATTGAAATCGCACCCGAAGTCGCCAAAAGTAGTACTGAAACTACTTCTGGGAATCGGACGGTGCCATTGTTGGCAATATCCGCCGATTTGGCATGCGATTTGACATGCCAAATCGCATAAATGTGAACCTAGGCTCGTTGGACTATCACTAGAGCAAAATCTCAATTTCTTCTTCATCCGTTGTAATCTACAGGAATTTGGTTTGTCATCATATGGATATTCAAATATTGAGATTTTAAAGTGCCGTATCTATGAGAATTAATATCTTTCCCGTCCGATCGGTAGTTTTTATTTTTAACAATTTTATCCTTTGTATAAAAAAAAAAGTAAATTACATTTTTATTTACCTGTACATTTTTTGTATTGGTGCCCTTAAAGTCCTGCTTACCTATTTGTATTCTATATATTATATATTGGGATATTGGCACCTGATTTGGACTCCGGAAACACCTTATATTCTGTGTTACACATTCTTCTATGGTTTGTACTTGCCTGAAGGGTGGCACAACCAGTTATTAGGTTTAGGGGGCAATTACTTTTTCACATAGGGCCAGGCAGGTTTGAACAGCTTTTTTCCCCTTAATAAATGAAATAATAGTTTAAAAACTGCATCTTGGATTTATCTCGGGTTATCTTGGTATAATATTAAAATTTGTTTGATGATCTGAATCATTTAAATGTGAGAAATATGCAAAAAAAAAAATCAGGAAGGGGGCAAATACTTTTTCACACAACTGTATGTATAGCAGACATACTAAGGTACCTGATCCTACCTGAGCAACACTGTCTGGGCCTATCATCTGTGACATGAACACCCCGTAACTTGCATGCAAATACAGACTTTTCAGAAGGTCTATATTTTCATAGTTCTTGAGAGCTGTCATCAAAATGACAGCTTGCTGGAATCAACTTTATGTTCAGCTTGTGCTTTGACCTGATAGGATATGTTTCAGACTGCATTGGCACGTTGTCTTCAGTACTGGTACTGGTGTGGTTGATAAGTATTGGTATTTACGGGTCAATGTAGGCTGACAACGTTGTCACCTTTTATATGTTTATGATCGGTATCTTTGATAGGGAATCTTCAACTGATTTTTATTTTTTTGTATAATAAAATTACCTGCACACGAGTATCCTGTCCAACCATTTCTTTACTTCATGTTTGGTGTAGTTAGTTTTGGTTTAAGAATTGCTTGTATATATGCAGCAAATTATGATCTCCCATGTACTCTCTGGAAATTATATCCAAGGGAGAGCACTCAAGGCTGGTGATAGGTCTCCCAGGCACCAGCACGGCACTATAAGGGCTGGGGGAGAGCATTCACATGTGATCCATTCTCAGGAAATCGGGGATTTTCCTTTATATGTAAAGCCAAACATTTTCTTCTATTTTGAATAGTGTAGGGAATGTATAAAACCCCTGTCAGTTTTTTTTTCTGGTATGTGTTCCGTTTGGGAGTTTTCTCTTCATTTCCTGTTTCATAAACCCTACAGGAAGTGAGAGGAACTCTACAAAGTGAGGGAATTTCCCCTTTGTTCCCAATCCAGTGATTTCCTGTACATTTCAGTTGCAGGGACAATGGTCACCAGGACAACAGAAGGGTAAATCCCTATAGCACAGCGGTCCCCAACCTTTTTGGCACCGGGGACTGGCTGCGTGGAGGAAAATTATGCTAGGAGAGGGGTTGCATTTTTTCACAGGCAATTTGTTGGGGCAATGGCTGGTAATAGTGCTTCAATCATCACAGCACCATGGCTGATATGGCGTCAAGATGATTGAAGCGCATTATTTCTATTATTACATTGTAATATAAAATGAAATAGTGCAACTCACCATAATGCAGAATCAGAGGGAGCCCTGTGCGTGTCACTTCCCACGCCACTTTGCCTGCCACCAGACGCAGCTCATCACTTGCCACATTGCCTGCCACCAGATGCGGATTGTCACTTGCCACATAGCCCTGGTGCCAAAAAGGTTGGGGATCACTGTTGTAGGGGACATCGCTTGGAGAGCATAAGAGTTTTGCAGCCAGATATGTTTTTTTTTTTTTTTCAATTTATCATAAAGAGAACAGGATGTACCCCTCCCTACTCCTGGAAGATTTGGTCATTTAAACTGGTTGCTAGTCAGAGTGCGGGCGGGTAGTAAGAGATGTAATCTCTCTGTTGCCCATGGCTGCACAGTGAGAGTGGCACTGTGGTGATGGAGGGCGGGGTGTGAGAGATGTCATATCTCTGCTTGCTCTCCCGCCTGCCCACCGGCTCACTCGTTTGCCCACCGGCCGGCTTGCTTGTTTGCCCACCAGCCGGCTCGCCACACTCGTGGCCCAGCTGCAAAGAGGTATCGGGCCGGGGCCCGGTGGTTGGGGACCCCCAGTGGGGTTTTAACTATTCCCCACATCAAAAACTAAAAGAGGTACTTTGGCATTGCAGTGTCTGCTTTACATATTACTTTGTATGTTTCAATAAATTTTAATTAAACAGATATTATATAATCCAAGTACAAAAGCATACTTAACTTCAAATGTACAAGAGTACAAACTTTGACATATGGTATAAAATGAAAGTACAGATATGACTACAGTAAGTTATGACATATAATTGTTTGGTATGCAACTGGGAAGTAGTAATAAATGAATGAAGTAATAAATGATCCTTTTGCAGCAAAACTGGCAATACAAAAATGTTTTAAAAAAACAGGGCGGGGGTCCCCCCCAATCCAAACAAGGCACTTTGGGTCTGGTATTGATTTTTAGAGAAACTCCACGCCAAAATAAAAAAAAATATTTTATCAAAACAGCGTGGGATCCCCCTCAAGAACCATACCAGACCCTTATCTGAGCATGCAGCGTGGCAGGTCGGGAAAGGGGTAGGACGAGTGAGCCAGTGTTGCCAACCTACCAGATTGAAATTTACTGACACAACACCCAAAATTTACTGGCACAGCCAAGTTTTTACTGACATTTTCAAAAGTTGCAAAATTACAGTTTTAAGTGCAAATGAGAGTATTTAGGCTACAAACAAATACAATATGCAATTAGCAATATGATTTATAGTAGATAAGGCAAAAAAACATATTTCCTATTTTATTTTCGATATAGTAAGTAAGTAGCTCAGGGACAGGACTCAGGAGGGCAAGAAATTAGAATGGGCGACACACACACAAAATTCACACTCACAGTGACACCGACAGCAGTGTGCAGCAGCACAGATGATGATGAGACCTCACTGACACAACACATCCCCTCCTGAGTCACAGTGACAGTCTCTCTCCAAGCCAAGCGCTCCCTTCAGTCTAAACAGCACTGACGGTCCCGGTCTTGCTCCAATACCGCAGACCCGCACACGAGGCTCTGGCCCCTCTGCTTGGCTCCATTGCACCATGACATCACACAGCACGCTCAGGCACCGCCTCTGCCAGAGCCACCCGATCACAGCCAACTCCGGACAAAGCCGAGCGTCACAGCCATATTTTTTACTGGCAACCTTTTACTGGCATTTACTGGCAGGAGAAACTTGCCTGTTTTTTACTGGCTGCCAGTAAAAATACTGACGGTTGGCAACACTGGAGTGAGCGCCCCCCTGTGAATCATACTAAGACCCATGCCCTCATCATGGTGAGTGCATTGGGGTGGGGGGCACTGCTCTGCAAATTCAGGTGTTCGCCAAACGGGCAAACAAGCGATGTTCGGGCTGAACTTTTGCTCTGCTCGACCTGTTCTCCCAACTCTTTTCTAGAGGTGGCTTACTTTATTATACAGTACCTACTACACGTGAAATGCCACGTGTCTATCTACACCTATAGTAAGCCCTAAGCCTCCTCACTGTGATCCATGATGCTGTGAAAATTATGGGAACAGTTCATGACTGACTCTCAGTTTCCCCCTTGTGTCCATAGTAATGAGTATAGCCAAGATGCCAAGTAAAACCCTCATCTCTTACTCCTCTTTGCCTTGCCACATGGAAATCCAAACCTGCTATCTGTATCAAAGTTCACATGGTCAACTTGTTCCGTAGTGTGGCATACATTACTGGTGGAAATCAGAATGGTTTGCTTTGATGTAGCAAGGCATGATGATAACACAGCTCACAGACAAAGGTCACAGTCCACGATATTCTCACCCTCCTGATCTGTAATCCCAGGCGAGATTTCATCCCAGCTGAAAATGAGATTAAATCTGTTTGTAGCTCTGCCAAATTATCCAATTTTTCTCAAAGAAGGTCAGATTTCCCCGTGAGAAACCTTTACACTAATGGCCTTCCATGGTAATAAATAGAAATGGCAGCTCCGTTTTAAAAAAAGTGACAAGATTATAATAATATTAAGTCCATTAGTGAAGAATGACTTTAGATATTCTCAGACTTGCACTGCTCTAGCCTTGTGTGAATGGAACATTGCTGGCTAATGCTGTATAGGAAAGTATTGGTTTCAGTCAGTTAGGTCATGCAGTGCCTAGAAGTTGGATCGGCTCTGCCACCATTTAATGATGTGTCTGTCTCGTATTACCACAACAATGACCAGCAACTCGCAGTGGTTAGTCTCAATTCAAGTGGATTGTTATGTAATGACCAAACATTTGCAGCTCATCCAAGTTCTTCAGTTCTAATGAGTGTCTGAAACATACCCCAACATTTATATAATTATTATTATACGAGATTTATAGCCACACTCACATTTGACGGGTCCATCCTGTCATTAATATCAAGTTGGTAAGTTAGCCAAAATGTCCTGTCCCATCTACCATACCCTCCCCTTCTGGTCTTCATGTCTCAATGATTACCCTGGAGGTATCCCTGGCTTCTTTCTTCTCTTTCACTCTCTTCCTTGCTGGATTTTATTGTTGAAGTTGTGTTGAGCATACCTGAACTGTAAAGTGACCTATATTTGCAGTAAATAAAGATCATGATGGCTTTTAGCCAATAAGTCATAACTTTGTGAATTGACTTTTTTTAATGATCGGTTATCACATCAAGGAGACTTGTTGCTGTGTGTATTCAACATATGTGCGTCAACATGCACGTCACTGCAATGTGCTGGTGTGAACGTGTCATTAAAGGGAATGTATAGGGATTTTGTAATTAACCTCTTTAGGACTGCCCGCGTTGGACAGGTGGCTTCCGGGTACAGGGCACACAGGGAGAAGGAACAAATAGATTTAACCACTTCAGCCCTGGAAGGATTTGCCCCCTTAATGACCAGGCCCTTTTTTGAGATACAGCACTGCGTCGCTTTAATTTACAAATGCGTGGTCATACGACGTTGTACCCAAACACAATTTATGTCCTTTTTTTCCCCACAAATAGGGCTTTCTTTTGGTGGTATTTGAGCACCTCTGTGGTTTTTATTTTTTGCGCTATAAACAAAAGAAAACCGATAATTTTGAAAAAAAAAACCAATATTTTTTACTTTTTGCTATAATAAATATCCCCAAAGAAAAAAAAAAAGAAAAAAAAAAATTCAAAATCACAATAAGCGTATATTGATTGGTTTGCGCAAAAGTTATAGCGTCTACAAAATAGGGAATAGATTTATGGCCTTTTTAATATTCATTTTCGTTTTACTAGTAATGGCGGCGATCTGAGATTTTTAGCAGGACTGCAACATTGTGGCGGACAGATCGGACACTTTTGACACTTTTTTGGGACCATATACAGCGATCAGAGCAAAAAATAGCCACAGGTTAATGTATAAATGACAGTAGCAGGGAAGGGGTTAACACTAGGGGGCGATGAAGGGGTTAACTGTGTTCCCTGGGTGTGTTGTAACTGTAGGGGGGGGGCTACCTAGGACATGACAGAGATCACTGTTCCTGATGACTGGGAACAGAAGATCTCGGACATGTCACTAGGCAGAACAGGGAATTGCCTTGTTTACATACCCTTTCTGCCTCTGTACACCGCGATCGTGGGTCGCCGCCGGACATCGAGTCCGCGCGCCCGCTAGCCTCCCTGCTCAGACCGTCGTACACCTACGGCGGTTTGTGCAGGAGAGCCGACCTGCCGCCGTATAATGACGGCGGCTGGTCGGCAAGAGGTTAAAGCAGCACATAATACACACATTAACACTTGTTAGGCACACACATAACCCCTTGATTACCCCGAGATGTTAACCCCTTTTCCAGCCAGTGTCATTAGTACAGTGACAGTGTATAGTATTATTACTGATTACTGTATTAGTGTATTAGTGTCACTGGTGATGTCATTTAGTCAGTTCCCACCTAATAAAAAAGGATAAAAGGAACCAGATCATGGGTCCCAATTTCAGCCGCAGGAAGTATTTGAATAATACCCCAGAATCAAAATGGGCAGGAGTCCAAGGAAATATGCAGGTTCCCTGGTTGGGTGTGAGTACGCATAAGTCTGCCTGTCTCAGCTTCCTCCAAGCACGTCTGTGTGGTGTCAGTAGCTGCTACTGACACCACACAGACGTGCTTGGAGGAAGCTGAGACAGGCAGACTTATGCGTACTCACACCCAACCAGGGAACCTGCATATTTCTTTGGACTCCTGCCCATTTTGATTCTGGGGTATTATTCAAATACTTCCTGCTGCTGAAATTGGGACCCATGATCTGGTTCCTTTTATCCTCAGTTTTTAGCAGGATTGTACCCCCCACCCTCTAACTCAATCAAACAGGCTGTCTCAAGCCTTCGCAGTGAGAGGAGGACTGTGTCTGTTCTTATATTGGGGATATCCTTTGTGAAGCAACCTCAGTCCACCCTGGTTCTTTTTCCTGTGATTCACCTCGTATCTTCCCTATCTTCTTGAGCCTCGGTTCTGTGATCCCTGTGTGGCCTTGACGGGCGGCAAATTCTTGATTCGCACTGGATGCTGATAATGTCCCTGGGAGTGTTTATATGAATCTTAAGGGATGAAATATCCATTTTGACCAATTGTCGTTACCCCTGAAGAAGAGGTCAACCCCTTTTGCTTACCTCGAAACGTCGGGTTCTATGATCATTGGTTCTTTACTACCTGTATCATTGCATTTGGTCATTTATTTGTAGAATTACTTTTTCCCATTTACATGCATCCATTTTATTGCATATATGGTTAGGTCATGTGTAATGATTTTTAGAAAAATTGAGAGCATGCTCTCAATCTTTTGCTGGCTGGAATTCCGCATACATGGAGCATACACACGGTCGCATTTTCCGACGAAAAAATCTCATCGGTCTTTTGCGGGCTGAAATTCCGATCGTGTGTACACGGCATAAGAGGAAAATCAATTCTGTGGCTTTTGAGTTAACTTTGTCAGAAAACCCTAATGCCGCGTACACACGATCGGAAATGCCGCCAGCAAAACTCAGATGAGAGCTTTTTGTCGGAAAATGCGACCGTGTGTATGCTCCATCAGCATTTGCTGGTGGAATTCCAGCCAGCAAAATATCTCAATTTTTCTCTATGTTCTCTATTTTTCGGTTGGGAAAATTTCCTATCTGAAAATGTGTTCGTCTGTATGCAATTCGGACGCGCAAAAAATCACGCATGCTCGGAAGCATTGAACTTCATTTTCTCGGCTCGTCGTAGTGTTGTACGTCACCGCATTCTTGACGGTCAAAAGTTCAGAGAACTTTTGTGTGATCATGTGTATGCAAGCCAAGCTTGAGTGGAAAACCATCCAAGTTTTTTCTGGCGGAACTTCCGATCGTGTGTACGCGGCATAAGATTCATCCAGTGTTTAAAGTTTCGACAATAACCAGCTTAAAAGAGGGAAAGGGAAAGGGGAGGGGATAAGCCCAATAGGTGAGTTTTGGCAGGGGTACTCTAAGCAACAGAATAGTCAAAGGATTATACTTAAAAAATCAACTTTATTTTGGGAGGTACCCAATATTAAAACTCACATAAAATTAATACGTGCATAAATCATTACTACAGTAATATTAACTATTGGCCATGGACAAACACAAGACAAACAAGACTGACATTGTAAAGGAAGTGGAGCTAGCCCAGTCCGGGCGTATTGCTTTGTACCACAGGGACCTTAGGACTATCAATTAGCCAAATGGTTACTAGTACAAATAAATCATGTAGATTATTCTCAGTGGGTAAAATTTATTTTTGGTCAGCTGTGGTCTAAAGCAATAGAGAGGTGGAGTGAGGGAGAAGAAAGGAGCGCATGTGCAATAACCAGTCCCTTTACAGATTGAGACCCAGAGATTCCAGCTCCACTACTTATTGAAGGCAACAATGAATACAAGGTTAAGGATATCCTGGGCTGTACAAGAAAAAAAGAGATTAGACCAAATTCCTCAACAAATGGAAGGACTTCAGTCTGGAAGAGAATTCCTGGGAGCCATCTTCTAATTTCCACGTGCCACAGCACAGCTGGTACAAGCCTATTTCCGCCTAAATCCAGAAAAGCAGGCTCGGTTGGGCATGCGGGGCTGCCCTTAAGGAGGGGTAAATTTCAGGGAAGTTCTGCTCTGCACATATAGTAATGGCTAAGCACTTGCATGCACGCAGGAGTCTGCGTGTTCATACATGTGCTTTACAGATTGTGCATGGATGTATGCGCACGTCCACAGTTGGTGTTGGTGCCAGGTGGCCTATTTAAAGCAGAATAAACTCCTCTGATTTTTCTCTCAATAGGCTCCCAGGAGGTTTATGTCATAATGTGTCAGTATGCACCGCATATTAGCACATTATGGCATACTTACCAAATGAAGCCCTCTAGGCCAGCGATGTCAATGCTCCAGCTGGTCCCAGGTGCTTTCATCTTCACCCAGTCTTCCTTCTGTGTTCGCTCTGTTCAACCGATTGAATTGCAAGGCCGCGATGACATCACTCCCACACATGCGCACAGGGGTCACTTCATCATGGCACAGAGTGGTGTCATAAATATACACTGCAATGCACACGCAAGGCTCAGTGTACATTACCGCTGACAGGCAGGGAGAAACATTTACAACAAAAGAGATGACTAACATCTCTTCAGTTATGAAAAAAAATTTGGAGTTTAAAAGTGGTTGTACACCCTGTACAACCACTTTTACCTACAAGTAACCCTATATTAAAGCTTACCTGTAGGCGCTTGAAATAGCTCCTAAACGGTTTAGGAGATATTTACAAAAGAACCGAGCACCGATGATTACGGCGCATGCGCACTTTAGAAAGGGCAAATCGTGCTGTTTCTAATAGGGGTCATGCCGTGACGTCACGCGACTCCGGCCAGTCACAGAGCCGGAGTTCGCAGCCCCGGAAGGAAGAGGGTTGAAGATGGACGCTCCCTGCTAGTGGGGACAACGGTGACAACGCAGGCTTCGGTTTCAAGTAAGTGACACATAATGGGCTACTATGTGATGCATTATGCTTTACCTTTGCAGGGAAATAAAGAGGAAGTAAAACCCACCAGGGTTTACTTCCCCTTTAATTCTGCTTTAAGGCATGCCCTAACTCTGTGACAATGCTGACTGGTCTTCAGTGTGTTCATTGCCCTTGACTTGTGTTCTACATATGTTTCCCTGTTACCAACCTGGCAATTGCTCAGCCGGCTCATGACCTCTGCTTCTTCCTTGACCTTGATCCGGCTTCTGATTTGAAACTGCATTGCACATAAGTTACTGACACCGGCTTGATCTGAGACTTCACTAATACCTCTGATTCTGCTCCTTACCACAGCCAAGTGCCTGCTTGCACTGTGCCCAGCTCTAGCTGCAATTTATGTTACCTACTTGCTTGTGTCATCTGTGAATCCTGCTGACTCTTCGCTTGATACTCCTGCCGGCATGGCCTGTTGTGTCGCCCCTGCTTGGCATCTTCGGTTTGGGTCTCTACAGCATTTGACACTCCTGTTCCTTTACACCCTCTGTCTCACTTTCAGGGGCACTCAGGTCAGTGGATATAAGAGAGGCTGCCCTTGTCATCTTGGTCTCATATCAGGTATGTGACAGTTGAGTAGATTTGCTAAAACTGGGGCACACAGAATCTGGGGCAGCTGTACATGGTAGCCAATCAGTTTTTAACCTCAGCTTGTTTAATTAAGCTTTGGCAATAATACCTGGAAGCTGATTGGTCTCTATGCAAAAGTGAGCCTAATTTTGCACTCTCCAGCCTTAGTAAATAAACCCCAGTACCGCCCCTGAGAGGACTGCATTAAACTCCCCAATTACTATAAATGAATTGTTTGCAGCACTGGCTCCTGCCCCTAATCATAAGTCCCATGGACCTGACAGCCTTCCCGCGGAGGTGTACTCCAGGAATGGTGTCCTCCTACCCCCACTGTTAAAGACCCTAGGCGAAGCAGCTAAAACAGAGCTCTTGCCTGATTCCATGAACGAGGCCATCGTTGTGGTGATTTCCAGGCCAGGGAAAGATAGACTTCTCCCGGACTCATACCGTCCAATCTACTTATTGAACACAGACATTAGGTTACTTGCATGCGTTCTGGCTACTAGACTCTCTAGAGTGATTGGAAAACTGATTCATCAGGACCAGTTGGGGTTTATTCCTACTAGGTCAACGGCTAATAATATCAGAAGATTGTTCCTTAATTTACAGGTGCCAGTGGATAATCCGGGAGGTAGGGCCATTCTCTCTTTAGACACAGCTAAGGCTTTTGAGAGCATCAAATGGCCCCTACCTCTGAGAAGTTCTCTCTCGTTTTGGGTCGGGGGAAGACTTCATCAATTTTGTGCATGTTCTTTACTCTAATCCTAGGACTAGACTGCGTATCAATAATGTCCTCTCTCCCTCTGCACAGAGGCACTAAACAGGGGTGTCCTCTTTCCCCCCTTCTATTTGCCCTCGCTGTGGAACCATTGGCCTTCTTAATCCACAAGGAACCTGCCATAGTGGGATTTTATCTGTGGTTCTCTCGATGAATAAAATAAAAAAATAAACCCCAGTAACTAAACTTTTTTAATAGCTCGCAGAAAACTCATTTGTCAGCCATTCTTTCTTGACAATTCCATCATTGAGTCAACTAATCTTGTTCACAAGCCCATTTAATTTCACCCAGGACCTGCTATTTAAATAGAATCTCAAATATATTATACATGTTTCATTACAAAATGTACAATTTCTCTTGAACAAAAAACACATTCACAGTTAGAAAATCCTTTATTGGAGAAAAATTTACCATCCTGGTTCTTTGAATTTTCTTGCCATCACAGTCGAAAATGAATGTGGATTTACCCCCACTAATTATCACAGAACTGAATGTTCCAAAAATTAAAATTTCTGAACTGAAATAGGCTATCTAGACAACATAGTATCGCATTCCCTGCAGCGCTCAGTTCAGGTACCTCTCTTGGAAATGGCTGCTTGAACTGCAGTCATCAACATGCCCCCTGCGGTGTTCAGTCCCCCAGCCACTCATCCTACAACTGATACTATGCAGATCACAGTCTCTATTCAATAACATCACACCCAGGAACAAGCAGGCCACCCCTTCCCAAAACAATGGTGTCCTCATGTGGACCATTGTCCTGATGAGCAGTCCCACCCAAGTTGGAGTTTCATTGTAATTACTATTATTTATGTTTTTACCTTGCTTTATTTTGATCTCCTGGTCATCATATGTATTGTAGCCTGCAAAACAGCCTTTTAAAGCAGATGAAAAAATCTGACTAAACAATATTTAGTTTGCTAAAGCACTAAAGCTAACAGACAATTGCATTTTTTAAGTAAAATACTTGTTCTCAATGTTTTTTGTTTTTTTTACATACTTTGTTGTATCGCAGTGTTGCTGGCCTCCCACAGCCTCTTTGCGGGCACTTTGTCAGCATGCATTCCAAGGATGGTTGCATAGCATTTCCAGAGTGGGTTTTCTGATGGTAACAATGTTGGACAATGCCCTATTGTTAAAAGTGCTGTTTTTGTTTCTCTTCCTCTTTAGTATATTTCTAGTAATAGCTAAACATTTAAAGTAGATATAAATCCAATAAATAAAATGTCCTTAAAACTTTAACATGGTAATGTAACTTCAAACCACTGTTAATTTTGACATCCAATTTACGATTTAGTTTTAGTTTTTTGATTTGCCTTTTGATTTAGTTTTAGTCATATTTTAGTCATCTGAATTGTTTTAGTTTTAGTCGTATTTTGGTCAACTAAAATCTCCAGTACATTTTAGTCAACTAAAATCTAATGGGTTTAGTTACATTTTAATGCATTATTTAAGCATTTCTTTAGAATTGTCAAACTCAAATACTCCTGGAGTAAAAATCTAATAACATGTTATTTTTTTTATGGTATTAAGGTTTGAACAATGCACTACAGACACAGATTTATTGCGATATATAACATCTTTATAATTAAAGTTTCATAAACAAAAATATTGTGTTTTGACAAACAGAAGTATTTTATATATATATATATATATATTATAAACAAAAAACACTGTAAACTCTATTGGCTGTAATACCATTGCACATAATACCTGAATATATTACCAACAATAAATATCAGGAAATAAATAAGTAAGAAAAGCCTTTTTTTTCCTTTTAGCAGCCTAGTAGATGCAAGTACATATCAATGCAAGGTATCTCGATGGACTGAGTATGTTGTTTAACAAAACTGAAATACAATAGAAATGGGAGCCAAGGGGAAGGACATCGGAAATCCCTGAGGGAGGGCGAACATAAATGGGAACTCAAAAGTCTCTCAAATGACAAGAAGTGGCAGTCCCACTCAGTCCCACAGACCACAGGGTGCAAACCGTCTTCTCAAGAGGTAGGTAAAGGTTGTTAGGAGGGGTCCTGATAACTACGCTGAATCTCGACTCATGTGGATCATTCCAACCAGGAGAAGGGAAAAAGCAAAAGGATGCCCTTACCAGATCAGGTGGACTCACAGGCCGTGGCGGTGAGTCAAACGAGCATGTACCGTCAGACGGTGTGGAGTGAAGATTTGTGGGAAGACTTGTGGAACATCTTGTCAGCAGTCCTCAATTGAAGAACCAATTTGGAGTCTGGGGTCCCCAGGGTACGGTTTCGATCGCCGAATGACCGTTTCCTCAGAGGTCCGTCAAATGTGCAAATAAGCCAGAAAGAGAAAAAAAGAAAAAAACTTCCACATAGTGTGAATCCGTGATTTGTAAAAAAGCATAAGAGCACTTTATTTGAGGAGTGTACTCCCAAAAAAATATTTTTACAAGCGGGGGGCAGTAAAAACTAGGCTCAATATAAAAACCGGCATAGAGAAGTATAAAAATAGCGCAGTGGGTAGTGGTGGGGTATAATCATATGAACCCGACGCGTTTCGCCTCCAAAGGCTTCTGCTGGGGTATGAATAAGCCCCCCACATAACTGCGCTTTATATAGTAAACCATAAATGAAGTGTAACAGCTGATCGGCGCTGTTACACGGGACTACTTCCGGGTTCGGCAGCGTCATCCGTGACATAGCGGTCACATGATGTTAAGTGGCCAATCATATCCAAGGGAGATGGTTATGGACCAAGCCTCACTCCTGATCCCCAATGAGCAGAGCGACAATCCCATTCGTCTCAACAGACATGTGATCGTCACATGATATGGTAATGACGATGGGACGCTCTGAGGCTGCGTGTCAGAGGAAGCAGGAAGCAGAGGCCCAACAGATTGAAGCGTGGAACGCAAGCACAGTGGCGATCCACGCTGATAATGTCTAATTCAAGTATAATGGTGCAGTCCCGAACCCGGAAGTCCTCCCAACACATCACCATATACAGAAACAGACATAATGGAAAATACATGTATATACACTAAAAATGGAAGATACGTGAAAGATAAATATAACTGTGCTAAAAGTTCTTGGTGTATAAACTTATGATATACATAGGCAATATATATAATATTTCTTATAATAAAAATAATAAAAACAAGGGACTAAAAAAAGGCATGAAACCTATAAAGATATATGGAAACATCCAACAAAGGTTTATGAAGGGATCTATAGAGGAGGTGACATATATGTTTAATACTAAATGCACATGTGATTCAGTTAGATTGGAATATTACTAAATGTGATTCAGTTAGGTTGGAATATTATTAAGTGGAGTCGGGAATTAAAAAAATTCCAGGAACACGGTGTTCTATACATAAATGATAAATATTAAGAATATCCATTCTACTGTGCAAAGGTGGGTGCTCGTAAAGAACTCTACAAAAACATTTTTTCGGGTACATAGCATGGGAAAGGAAATTTATTGCTCATAATGAGGGGACAACAATCCAGCAACACTCATAAAACTAAACGGTCTAGGGAAGTGTTATGTAGTCCCTCTATATATATTGTCAGAGGGAGGGAGGGGGGGAGGGGGGGGGGAAGGAGGGGGTATCAACGCCTAGGACTGATTTATGAAGGCGTTGATATCCCACTCAACGTTGAGTCCATGTGGCACATAGCATTTCATGAGATGTATCCAAAAAGTCTCGAGTTTGGAGACACCCCTTGTATTTGGTTCCCCCCTCCAATGTGGAACGAATTTGTCAATAATTTGAAACTTCGTTCCAGATGGATTTTGGTTGTGATGGTATAAGTAGTGTTTAGAAACACTATGATTGGTGCGTCCTTTTAATATGGCTGTGATATGTTCGTTCACTTGTATAGAGAAATTGCGTATAGTTCGTCCTATATATTGCTTACCGCAAGGGCAAGTAATGAGGTAAACTATATATTTTGTGGTGCATGTCGCGAATTGTTTCATCTTAAATTCTCTCCCAGTGGTGGACGACATGAAGGTTTCAATTTTGCGAGATTTGCATACATTGAGTCTGCATACTGTACATTTCCTACAGGGGTAAAAGCCCTTAAGGTCATGGAAAAAAGATGGCGTCTTCGGAGGATTGGGGTTAGAAGCAAAGAGCTGCGCTTAGAACAATGGGTTAGGTATGCTGCCTCCCTTAAAAGAGCTTCCCTAGGGATTCTCTATTGACTAGAAATATATAAAACAAGGGTTGTGGCGCTTCCTAAGGGGTACTAGATGGGAAGGGTGGTTGTGATGTACACGGGTAGTTACCCTCAATAAATCCTAATGGGGGTCCCTGGTGGCTACCAGGGGAAGGCTTTGTAGCCGTAAGGGTATATATGTCTGTACCTACACATACACACACATATATCCACAAGCCCCCACATATATCAACAGAGGTAGTGTCTCCAATGGAGGTTCATTCAGACCTTATTTTAAGGGGTGTGGGCTGAAGCCCCTATAGCTGTGATACATATGCCCCCTGTAGGTGAGATACCTATACCATATGTGTGTAACCTTTGTGCGCTCTACTGCCAAAATAATCCAAACACTCTACTACCCGTGCAAAATAAACGTCCATAAAAATATGTTACCAAACCATTACATATTATAATCAAAATTGGTGCAAATAGTCATAATGTGATCAAAATAAGTGCAAAGAAGACCAGTATTAACAGTTTTTCAGTGATTATAGTCCTTAAGGAAAAAAATTGTTTTCAAATCCAGTGTTCCAAACAATTTCGTGACTTGAGTGCTCCCAGATAATTCCTGTGACTTTTGTGCGCCCCCTTGCGGATCCCCACTCGCCAGATCCAACAACCCCGAAGAGGGGCAACCAGCATGAGATGTCTCAATCACGGTCTCTTCTCCACGCTAATCGAGTGGGCTATACAGGATGATTTCCGTTGGTTTTCCCAATAGGTTCCCGGGACCTCCTGTTTCAGCTGGAACTGGTAGTATGGGGTATTCCAATCACGATTTTCTCTCCCCCACCGTTCTCCCGGGTATCCAGGTACCTTCCTACTGTTAGGTAGAATGTTCACAATGGCTCCCAAAAAGCCTGGATCCTTTATTATGAATTGTCAAACTAGAAGTTATAATCCCCAGCACTGGTTACCGATAAGGGGTGGAAAAGGAAACCACATCCAGATCGATCCTAGGATGTCTGAAACTTCTTCTCTCACAGTAATAGCCAAAATCTCTCCATTTTGGCTATTACTGTGAGAGAAGAAGTTTCAGACATCCTAGGATCGATCTGGATGTGGTTTCCTTTTCCACCCCTTATCGGTAACCAGTGCTGGGGATTATAACTTCTAGTTTGACAATTCATAATAAAGGATCCAGGCTTTTTGGGAGCCATTGTGAACATTCTACCTAACAGTAGGAAGGTACCTGGATACCCGGGAGAACGGTGGGGGAGAGAAAATCGTGATTGGAATACCCCATACTACCAGTTCCAGCTGAAACAGGAGGTCCCGGGAACCTATTGGGAAAACCAACGGAAATCATCCTGTATAGCCCGCTCGATTAGCGTGGAGAAGAGACCGTGATTGAGACATCTCATGCTGGTTGCCCCTCTTCGGGGTTGTTGGATCTGGTGAGTGGGGATCCGCAAGGGGGTGCACAAAAGTCACAGGAATTATCTGGGAGCACTCAAGTCACGAAATTGTTTGGAACACTGGATTTGAAAACAATTTTTTTCCTTAAGGACTATAATCACTGAAAAACTGTTAATACTGGTCTTCTTTGCACTTATTTTGATCACATTATGACTATTTGCACCAATTTTGATTATAATATGTAATGGTTTGGTAACATATTTTTATGGACGTTTATTTTGCACGGGTAGTAGAGTGTTTGGATTATTTTGGCAGTAGAGCGCACAAAGGTTACACACATATGGTATAGGTATCTCACCTACAGGGGGCATATGTATCACAGCTATAGGGGCTTCAGCCCACACCCCTTAAAATAAGGTCTGAATGAACCTCCATTGGAGACACTACCTCTGTTGATATATGTGGGGGCTTGTGGATATATGTGTGTGTATGTGTAGGTACAGACATATATACCCTTACGGCTACAAAGCCTTCCCCTGGTAGCCACCAGGGACCCCCATTAGGATTTATTGAGGGTAACTACCCGTGTACATCACAACCACCCTTCCCATCTAGTACCCCTTAGGAAGCGCCACAACCCTTGTTTTATATATTTCTAGTCTTCGGAGGATTAACCACCCCTGGTGCAATTCTACCACCTACTGATGGTGCCCCTTTATAAATCACTCCAGCCTGGTCGGGAAGTAATGGGCCTAGTATTCGGTCATTCTTTAAAATTTTCCAATGTCTGGAGATGATACTCCTTATCTGCCTATGTTGAATGGAATAATTGGTGAGAAAGGCCCATCTATGTTTGGCATCCAAAGGTTTTTTTTGTTGTTCCACTAATAGTGATGAGCAATCAATGTGTGCTATTTTCTGTATCTCCTGGTCGATTAATTCTCCATCGTAACCCTTTTCTTGGAATCTAGACTTAATGGTTTCCGCCTGTCTATAATAGTCCGGCAGGAGGGAACAATTGCGTCTGATTCTCATCAGTTGGCTTCGAGGTACCTCTTCATAAACCTTTGTTGGATGTTTCCATATATCTTTATAGGTTTCATGCCTTTTTTTAGTCCCTTGTTTTTATTATTTTTATTATAAGAAATATTATATATATTGCCTATGTATATCATAAGTTTATACACCAAGAACTTTTAGCACAGTTATATTTATCTTTCACGTATCTTCCATTTTTAGTGTATATACATGTATTTTCCATTATGTCTGTTTCTGTATATGGTGATGTGTTGGGAGGACTTCCGGGTTCGGGACTGCACCATTATACTTGAATTAGACATTATCAGCGTGGATCGCCGCTGTGCTTGCGTTCCACGCTTCAATCTGTTGGGCCTCTGCTTCCTGCTTCCTCTGACACGCAGCCTCAGAGCGTCCCATCGTCATTACCATATCATGTGACGATCATATGTCTGTTGAGACGAATGGGATTGTCGCTCTGCTCATTGGGGATCAGGAGTGAGGCTTGGTCCATAACCATCTCCCTTGGATATGATTGGCCACTTAACATCATGTGACCGCTATGTCACGGATGACGCTGCCGAACCCGGAAGTAGTCCCGTGTAACAGCGCCGATCAGCTGTTACACTTCATTTATGGTTTACTATATAAAGCGCAGTTATGTGGGGGGCTTATTCATACCCCAGCAGAAGCCTTTGGAGGCGAAACGCGTCGGGTTCATATGATTATACCCCACCACTACCCACTGCGCTATTTTTATACTTCTCTATGCCGGTTTTTATATTGAGCCTAGTTTTTACTGCCCCCCGCTTGTAAAAATATTTTTTTGGGAGTACACTCCTCAAATAAAGTGCTCTTATGCTTTTTTACAAATCACGGATTCACACTATGTGGAAGTTTTTTTCTTTTTTTCTCTTTCTGGCTTATTTGCACATTTGACGGACCTCTGAGGAAACGGTCATTCGGCGATCGAAACCGTACCCTGGGGACCCCAGACTCCAAGTTGGTTCTTCAATTGAGGACTGCTGACAAGATGTTCCACAAGTCTTCCCACAAATCTTCACTCCACACCGTCTGACGGTACATGCTCGTTTGACTCACCGCCACGGCCTGTGAGTCCACCTGATCTGGTAAGGGCATCCTTTTGCTTTTTCCCTTCTCCTGGTTGGAATCATCCACATGAGTGGAGATTCAGCGTAGTTATCAGGACCCCTCCTAACAACCTTTACCTACCTCTTGAGAAGACGGTTTGCACCCTGTGGTCTGTGGGACTGAGTGGGACTGCCACTTCTTGTCATTTGAGAGACTTTTGAGTTCCCATTTATGTTCGCCCTCCCTCAGGGATTTCCGATGTCCTTCCCCTTGGCTCCCATTTCTATTGTATTTCAATTTTGTTAAACAACATACTCAGTCCATCGAGATACCTTGCATTGATATGTACTTGCTTTGTTTTTCCTTTGGAATAAGGTTTCATATGCAGAATTGTTTCTTATTCAACCTATAGGTTATCACTGAGTACCCTATTTCTCTACACATATAAGTTTTTATTTTTCCCTTTATAATTGTTTTGGATGTTTCACAAAACAACTTTTCTTCACTTCACCTATTTACACTGAAAGTGTTTTTCCTTCCTCCTCAAATAACCATATTTACCTGTTTAGCAACAGGAGCCTCACTTTTCACCAGCGCCACACTTTTTTATTTTTAATTCTCATTTGCAACGGTCATATTGCTGTGTTGGCTGCTTTCTTCACATTTAGGAGTTGGCGCAATTTCTACACCTTTCTTTCAGCCTAGTAGATGCCCCATACGTATTCTTATGTGGTAGTGCAGTGTTAATTTTGATGTCAAATTTCAAAATTAGTTTTAGCCATAGAGGATACAAAATAAGGTAGTACTGAGTATTACCAGGGAGGCAGGCTTTTAGGCTAAGAAACAGTGGAGAAGATATAGCAGTATAAAAAATATAAATTTATTGAAAAATACAAATATCTAAAAAAACAAAATGACAGTTGTAACATAAAGCATCTTTGATTATTGTGCAGTGAGCCCTTGCATGTCTACGCGTTTCGCCATTAGGCTTCCTCAGGACACGGCCAAGGTTCACAGATGAGACAGAGAAGGAAATATGTCTATCTTAAATTGCAATGCAAATCACGGTAGGATGAGAAAGTTCAATCAGCAGTTAGAAAGTATATTGGATATAGCTAAATATCTCAGTAGGGGCATGTAGATAGTGTTACTAATTATGGGAACAGCCATTATTTTTATACTGCTATATCTTCTCCACTGTTTCTTAGCCTAAAAAGTCTGCCTCCCTGGTAATACTCAGTACTACCTTATTTTGTATCCTCAATGTTTTATGGACGTGGCTTATCTCTGGTGCACTTTCCTCCCCTTGTTTTGTGTCCTAATTTTAGTCAGTCTTGACTAAAATACCATTTTAGTTTCAGTCGTATTTTAGTCATCTCAATTGTTTAAGTTTTAGTCAAAGTTTAGTAGACTAAAATAGTGTTAATTTAGTCTACGAAATTAAACACTGCTTCAAACGTAGCTATTTTTACGACTAAAGTGTATCTCTTGTCTTAGGCCAGCCATAGACGGTGCAAATTTCTTTCCTGCAATCACGGGTTGCAGGAAAAAAATTTGCATGATTCCACCCATCAACACAGACAGTTCTGACAGGGGAATCTCTCCTGCGAAGCAATTGTCTGCCCCTGGTGGGGGGGGGGGGGGACTGTCCCAGCCGGGGGAAGACAATAATTGTTGCTAGTGGCTATAGCAGCCACTAGTAATAATCACAAGTGAATCTGGGAGGTTCATTGTACTCAAGTTGATTGATTAACATGGTACATTTATCCTGCCCACACACGGTTCAAAATTCGAACTGTCTATGGCCAGCCTTAGTCGCCAATGTCACCTGGACCAAAAATGAAAACTTTACAATTGTTTCTGGAATGGTATGGAAGATAAAAAAATCCACTGGGGACATCTATTCTGGTCACATCCATCTAGGAGGGGATTTCCCTTAACTAGTGTATTTCTCATTGATTGTCATGTCCCTGGAATAGGAAACAACTGAAAATTTCCCCAATGGGTCACAGGTAGCAAATGCCATAGACATGAGAGGGCAGTTGGATGTACAATCACAGTCTAATCTTCAGCATGTCCAGTAAATGTTCAGCTTGGCCGGACATTTGCATTTAGCCTGTACATAGTGGGGGTAAAACAATTGTTGGAGAAGGCTGTCTAACCTCTTTAATCATTGTATTTCCAGTAGCTGACAACTGGCCGGGTTGTTAAGAGTCCATTCACATGGGTGGTCTGCCTGGTGGACTCTGCTTTACTCAGCAGGAGAACGCCCGAGACAGACCTACCAGAGCCTCGCTCTCCTCTATGGGGAGATCATATGAAAAGGGGCCGCCTGTCTATTTTCATCTAATGTGCCAGACGGATGGAAAATAGGGTCACCATCCATCTGGATTTCACAGATAGGATCAGATAGCAGCGGGTGTCAGCAGACATGTCACCACTGACATCCGCCGCTCCATAGGAGTTAATAGAGCGTCCGATCAGGTCCGCCTGAAAAACTAACAGGCGGACCTGATTAGAAAGCCCATGTGAAAGGAGCCTAGGGAACTTAAGCTGGCCATAGATAAATCAAAACTCATCCAGCCAGCCGAACTTCGATCCATGTGTGGTCGTTTCCGCTCAACAGAAGTCGATCTTTAAGAATGGGCTTGTTGGAAAGCAGCAGCTTTAGTCACTGACCAGTGTATTCTGACAAATGAGGAGTCCCACTTTCAGAATACAATGGCACAGCGTGGAATATTCCTCCATCCACCTCACCTGTGTGTATGGGGGAATTTGGTAGAGGCACCTACGGCCAGCCTTATTGTTGGCCAAATTGGGATACTGCTATCTCATGTCTTTGTTTACTGAGAAATCCAATTCATGTTACCAACAACGATATGAGATGTGGGCCATTCTACAGTATATAACTCAGAGAATTACAATTTGTCAAACACATGTCACAATTAGGTCAATTTTGTAAAATTGGCCAGTCAAAATGTAAATCTGATTGTACAAGCTCCTTTAGGTTGTTCAACAACCATGGCCTGCCTAAACAATTGCTGTCTTCCTCATCCTACCCTGCTTACCAGGCTTATCAGCAACTTTGCCTCATACTGGTCTAGCATATCTCCATGCCTCGATGGCTCCTTTGAATTGAAGGATCTGACTCCTTTTTTTTTCCCAGCCTCTCATCACCATAGGCACCTTCCTCCCTTCATTCACCTACTGGCTATTGGACTACAATCCTTACCTTGGCTACACAGGATCACCAGTCAGCTCCATCCCCAGGGGCTATACACAGATGTGATGTCGTCATCTTCCAGTCAGGAATCCCCACCTGCACCAAATACCTCAGCGACCTTTTCGCATGACACCACATCTGTGCATAGCTAAACGGCGTCCGGACGTCCAGCAATATCGGTGTTCATGTTGTCATGTGTGTCTGGTTGAAGTCCACACCTTACGCACGCTGTGAAGTGTAGATGTGACTACCAGCGTCTGTGTGAAGTTGTAGCACAATCTGGGTCAGCAGTAACATACACTGCCTTTTTACCTGTTTGATACCAAATAAAATTCTTAAATTATAGATTAGTATGATCCTTATGTTACCAATAGTAACTTCTACACTAGAGGTCCACCGGTATATGATGCCGATTTTTTTTTGGGCCGATATGTTAGGCCGATTCTTTTTTTTTTCCCCTTCATCTCATAAAATCTAACAGTTAGACCCCTTTCACACTGGGGCATTTTTCAGGCGCTTTTGGGCTAAAAATAGCGCCTGTAAAATGGCTCCCCTGCAGTCTCAGTGTGAAAGCCTGAGTGCTTTCACACCGAGGCGATGCGCTGGCAGGATGTTAAAAAAGTCCTGCAAGCAGCATCTTTGGAGCGGTGTATACCGCTCCTCCACCACTCCTGCCCATTGAAATGAATGCGCACCGTTGCCGAAGCGCCTGCAAAGCGTTTCGGCGGCGGCGCTTCACAGGCGCATTTAACCCCTTCATCGGCCGCTAGCTGGGTTATAAGCACCCGGCTAGCAGCCGAATAGCGCCGCTAAAATGACGGTAAAGCGCCGCTAAAACTAGCAGCGTTTTACCGTCTTTACTGTCAACGCATGCCCGCTGCAGTGTGAAAGCAGCCTTAAGTAATAAGTGATACAGAAAATGTTTTACATTTCAACATTTATTAAACAAAACAAACCTCCAATCAGTTCACTTGTATGTATAATTTAGATTAACAAAAAACAACTATCTTAAATATTAAATACACAAAAACAGGTAATCAAAACTTTGACAAAAAAAAAAAAAAAAGCTAACTTTACTGCTTAGTTTTTTATTTAAATTCATTAGTGTATTTTTTCAAATAAAAATTGCGTTTGACATAAAATATTGCAACAACCGCTATTTTATTCCCTAGAGTCTCTGCTAAAAAAAAAAAAATATATATATATATATATATATATATATATATATATAATGTTTGGGGGTTCTAAGTGATTTTCTAGCAGAAAATACAGGATTTTTACTTGTAAGCAACAAGTGTCAGAAAAGATTTAGTCTTTAAATGGTTAAACTGAAAACTCCTACACACAGAATTCAGTTCATTGATAAGAAGAAACATTGTATCTCTTTAGCTTCTTTTATCAGACTTGGCAGGCTGCCCAGAGAGGAGAGAAGTGGCTCCTCCACAGAAGACTTCAGGCAACTTGCATTGACTTCTATTACAGAAGTAATTTGCAAGTCTCGCTGAAGTTATAATCGGCCTTTTTTTATCAGAACAATCAGCTGATGCCGATTAATTAAAAAACACCAAATATCGTCCGATATATCGGTCGACCTCTACTCTACACCTCCCTGGTGTCTTTACCAAGATTTTTTTTTTTGCAAAAAAAGCAAATAAATCAATGTTTCCCTATGAGAGCTGTCTTAAAGCGATTGTAAAGTCAGAAGGTTTTTTATCTTCATGCATCAAGATGAAAAACCTCCTGTGTGTAGCAGCCCCCCCCGTCCCAAATAATTAACCGAGCCCCATCTCTATCCAGTAGTGTTCACAAATGCTTTGGCCATTCAGGACTCCCTCTGATTGGCTGAGAGAGCAGCGGCGCCATTGGCTCCCACTGCTGTCAATCGAACTCTGTCAGCCAATCAGGAGAGAGAGGGGGGGCTGGACCGAACCGCAGCCCCATGTCTGAATGGATACATGGAGCTGCAGCTTGGCTCAGCTGCCCCCACAGCAAGCTGCTTGCTGTGGGGGCACTCAACAGGAGGGAGGGGCCAGGAGAGAAAGAGGGACCCGAGGAGGATCCGGGCTGCTCTGTACAAAACCACTGCACAGATCAGGTAAGTATAACAGGTTAGTAATTTTAATAGAAAAACAAAAAAGGCTTTACAATTGCTTTAACTGGAACGGCTTGTGTCAGTACAACTTTGGAAGAGGTCCCTGCACTACTTTGGTCTACCTTCTGCCTGATTTCAGCCCAAAGAAATGAATGGAAAACGCATCCAAGTCAGATCAACTTAATGATCATCATCTTAATCAATATGATTTTGATCCAACTTTACAGGAAGATCACACAGGCATTCCCTGAAGTTGCATTACTTTGAGGTCACGGCCGTGTGAACCGAGCCTAAAACACTTCCTGAGGCTAGGCGGTCACGGACCCCTCTTTGGGCTTGAGTCCTCACATAGCCTGGCCCCACAGCGCAAGGAAGCATAGAAGGGCAGCATGCGTGTCATGCAGAAGTGCCTGCCACCGCCAACACTGGCCAAAAAAGGGGAGGGGGAAACACCTGGAAAGTTGTGCATTTTTTTTTTTTAATTAAGGGGAAGAAGAGCAAGTTACTTAGCAGATATTTATTAAAGTGGAGTTTGACACAAAAGTGGAAGCTCCGCTTATCTGCTTCTCTCCCCCCCCCCTCCCTCCCTCCGGTGTCACATTTGGCACCTTACAGGGGGGGGCACAGCCTGTTATTAATGGCCATTCCTCCTTCCGCAGCTGCCTTCTGGGAGACACACAGGTCCCGGAAGACAGCAGGACCATTCAGAAAGCGCAGCACGACTCACACATGCGCAGAAGGAAAACAAAGTGAAGTCTTGCCCTAGTAGGGATGCCAGCGCCTGCACCCGAAGCAGTATTTGTAGCTGCTGACTTTTTTTTTTTTTTTTTTTAAACAGGCTTGAACTCCTCTTTAAGGAGACTAATGTGTGACCATCTTTATAGCGTGGGTTAAACAAAAAAGTACCACTCTAATGCTCCAGAAGGAAAATGCTGGTCAGGATGTAAGTAAGACTCATGAGGTGAAACTTAGACCACAGGATGCAAAATGCATTTCTCCCAGCCCGCTCTGGTTTGGACCTCTCTAGGTATAGAAACAGATCTGTCCTAGCATGGTATGTTTGTACTTCTTTGTCTAACACACAAGATACAGAATGCTGTGCAAACACAGAACGTGTCCAAAGTCAGATTACAACTGCCACTCCAGAGTTTGAATGACAGCAACTACATGCAAGTAACAGAACTGCAAAGTTGAGTATCTTTTGCAGTCTTTACCCCCACATCAGCAGCAGAAATAGGGAACAGATATATAAAAAAAAAGTTACATTGTTTGCATTTACTCTAAGGCCCCTTTCACACTGGGGCGGTGGGTGTGTCGGCGGCAAAACGCCACTATTTTTAGCAGCGCTTTACTGTCAATTTGGCAGCACTTTTACCCACCGCTAGCAGCCGAGAAAGGGTTAAAACCACCGCAAAGTGCTGCTGCAGCGTTATAGCCACGCTGCCCCATTGATTTCAATTGGCAGCAGCGGTGTATACACTGCTCCAAAGATGCTGCTAGCAGGACTTTAAGTGTCCTGCCAGTGCACCACTCCAGTGTGAAAGCCATCGGGGCTGTCACATCGGAGAGACAGCAGCAGCTCTTTGCAGCCACTATTTTTAGCATTATAGGGCCCCAGTGTGAAAGGGTTCTAAGATAAGGCTGACAGCAGCAGATATGACAATAGTGCACGACTTCCCACCTGTTACATTGGGGTTGATTTACTAAAACTGGAGTGCACAAAATCTGGTGCAGCTCTGCATAGAAACCAATTAGCTTCCAGGTTTCTCTGTTAAAGCTTAATTGACCAAGCTGAAGTTAGAAGCCGATTAGCTACCATGCACAGCTACACTCCAGTTTTAGTAAACCTACCCCAGTAGGTCTAAATTTAGCTATAGAAAAACACAGGTGGTTTACCAATATCTGCTTTTTCATTTGTTGTTAGCAAGCTAGAACAGATAACAGTCTAAACAGGCAGACCATTAACACACTACCGCTTTGGACAAACTAGTAAGCAGCACTTCCCCTTCAGGGCTATTCATTCCCTGGCCAAGAAAAGTCATCCAAGTCTAGACATGGAGAGGCAGGTTTTAGGACCTGCTGACCAACACCCATGACTTAACCTTTCCCTTGTCATACAGTACAAATCTTGGGGACAGAAGAGCATAGCTACCATAACTGAGGCCACAGAGGAGTTTGATTGTATGAACTGAAGTACCACCCTGTAAGAAGACCCTCTGGCTTTAGCCTAGTAACATACATGCCAGGTTTATCCCAAGCATGCTTAAAAGGAGGGAGTCCACAAAAAAAAAAAAAAAAAAAAAAAAAAAAAAAATTAAAAGCCAGCAGCTACAAATACTGCAGCTGCTGACTTAATAAATGCCCACTTAGCTGTCCCAGGGTCCAGCGATGTCGGCAGCCGCCGCTGATAACACGCTCGATTCTCGGCAGCTGCCGCCATCCTAGGTGAGGGAATCAGGAAGTGAAGCATTGCGGCTTCACTTCCCGGTTCCCTACTGCGCAAGTCGCGCTGCGCATCGTAACTGGTCCCCGCTATCTCCTGGGACCGTGTGTTTCCCAGGAGACAGCGGGGGGACAGGAAGAGGCATAGACTCCCATGGGAGTCTATGCCGGAAGTGGCTGCAAATACCTGCCTAAGACCGGTATCTGCACCCCCCTGAAAAGTGCCAAATGTGACACCGGAGGGGGGGGGGGGGGTGGTTCCGAAAAGCAGAAGTTCCATTTTTGTGTGGAACTCAGCTTTAAATCTGCTAACTCTGCTAGAAGTCTAGTCCAAGCATCAACTACTCTTTGAGGAAAATACTTTAAAGCGGGGTTCCACCCAAATTTTGAACATTATCTCTATGCATTCTCTTACTTGCCTAGATGCTGACATGCTGTGTAAAAAAAAAATTTAAATCGCCGTAATTACCCTTTTTCTAATCTTCTTAGCACTTCCTGGTTTTCCTCCCATGGGAGTAGGCGTGTTTCTAGCCTCTCCCAGACCTCCCACAGTCCCCTGGGAGCTGGTCTCAGGCTTCCCAGCATGCATTGTGCAACAGCGTCATCACAGCATTCACCGCATCCAGGAAATACATGCTTGTGGGCTTAGTTATTCTTTACAACGAAATCGGACACAGGCGGACTTATTACACAGAACATGTGAGTAGATAATCATAAGGAAAGTTTGTAAATGAACCCTCAAAAATGATAGGTGGACCCCCGCTTTAAGATTAGTTTCAAACTTTCCTCCTGCAAGTTCAAGGCAATGTCCCATGTTCTTGGCTTCATAATGAAAACCCTGCCCTCCTGAATCTTGTTCACACCCTTCACATGTTTAAAAGGTTTCAATTTGGTCTCCCCTTTCCTCAAGGCTGTATATATTAAGTTACTAGTCTGTTTTCATCCCTCAGACCTTTTTTGCAGTCAGGCCAGGGATCAATTACCATACCTAGCAAGAAGACCAACTTGGATCTACATCTTCAAAAAAGGACCTACAACAAGGTCACTATTCATGTAATAAATCTGTAGTGGCAGATTTCCATCCATTACAGTCCAGCAATAACTGCCAGAAGGTAGAACACAAGCTCTACATGCATTTCACAGCAGGGAGGGAAACACCCAAATATGGATCTGAGTTTTACAATTGATCACTGGTGAAGTGTTAGGCCCCCCTTTCACATCGGTGGAACAATCAGGTCTGCCTGTACATTTCAGGTGGACCCAACCAGACCACCCATTGTTCTCTATAGGGCAGCAGACATATTCCCCTGCTGAGGCGGAAGATAAGCTTAAAGGGCCTTTATAGCAAGTCCTTCCTTAAACCAAATGCACCTCAGTTTTTTTTTTTTTTTTTTTAAGAGGGATAATATATAAAAAAAAAAAAAAAATAAGACAGTAAAGTGCAAAATTTGAGAATGTTTATTGAATGCCATAAAACCAGGGATGAAAAAATAAATACTGTGCCAATATGCAATCCCAACCCAAAAAAGTAGATCGTTAAAAATACAGAAGGAAAAAAAAAATAAATAAAAAGGTGATTACTTACAGCTTATCAAATGAAAATTGCAAATATTCATCACTAGGGAGTGGTGAAGCAAGTGAACTTTAGCACAAGTTATTGACCAGGTTAGACAGACAATCATGTGTTTTCTTACACCCAATTTGATTTAAAAAAAAAAAAAAAAACCCAGACTGAATACAAACCCATCACATGCAGAGAAAAGGAGGCATTTTGTGGCTTTAATAAATAGTGACTAAGCTACAAAGATCTACATTCACTGCAAAAAAGCAACAGGTCCACATGGTCCTTGTAAGTTGCACATAGGCTAATGAACAGCTTATATACACACACAATATAAAACTTAGAGGTTTATAACTTTTTAAATTCACACATTTCCCCAAATGGAAAAAATATGTGCATCCTGAGTGAAAGTTGTGAGAATCTTGTGTGAAGACATTAATAATTAAACCTCCTCGGTGTTCTATTGGAAGGTAGGCCCTCTCATTCAGTTAACTGGCCTGTTAAGTGGCCAAGTCTTAAGAGTACAAGTAGAAGCCTAGGACAACCACATCAGTAAATAAGCATTACATCTAGTCTATCCTTACAGCTGAAAGAATGGAGTTTCCCCTCTTGATCCACAAAAGGGAAGACATACAATGCAGTACTCTTGTTCAGTGGACCAGCACTTTCATAGTTCTAAACACCAATCTGGCCCATTTCACCAATACACGCTTTGAAGAAGGTATTTGCCGTGTTCGGTCTCCTTGTGCAGTGCATAGTTTTTGCCTTCGTTGTTGTCCCAGTATTCCTTGCCCTGGCACCAGAAGCAGATACAGAACTCTGCACGTTGGGTGCCTGGTGCCAGCGGAAGCCTGAAAGAAAACATATCAGTCTCCTGTCCACTATACGGATCACGGAGATAAGAGCATAGAAGGTCATAGTGGCTTTGCCAGTTGTCGTAGCTCACTCTAAGAGTCACCCGTTTCTCATAGCCAAGGTTACGAACTCTTATAGTTCCTGCCACCACAGCCCCCTGGACCGCGCACTGCTCCAGGCATACCTGCTGCTTGTTAAGCTTAGCGCGAAAGCCATTGTAGTCATGAGCAGGAGGCTGAAAATGCAGTGTGTATGTTGAGGTGGAGAAGGGACGCAAGGCTCGCAAGGAAGCCATTGCAAGTACCAGGGGATCCTCATCAAAGAACGGGCGCGAGAAATGGCGAACGGTAGCAAGAGCTAGTCCAAGCGCATCAGCAAAGACTACACCCTTCTTACGGGGCTCAGGAGGACGAGGAGATTGAACAAGGCATGGTCGAAGTGTTCCTTTAGATGGACGCCGCAACTGTAGTGGAGGAGGTGGACTGAGACACAGACACATGGAGAAATCGCCAGGCATGGTGCATACAGAAGTAAAATTAGCCTAAAAAGAAAAAAACAAAAACAAAGTCGAAGCATTAGTTCAAACTTTCAAATACATTCACCATAGCTACATCTAAATACATTCCCCATTGTTTTAAAGTGGAAGTAAACCCATTGATTCAACAAAAAACAGTGCCAGGAATGTAACTGTCACACCACCCAAAGGCTGGTGTTATAACTGATCACATGTGCTGCATCATGGCAATTGAAGATTAAACAGAAGTCAAGATGGCAGCTGCCTTGGCTGAAAATGATAGGAGGGTTTACTTCCACTTTAGGGCAACTCTTGTAAAAATCCATTCTAGAACAGTTGTTCCTAAAAAGAACTAAAGGCTCATCTTTTACTACCCCACAACACCAAACTACTCCAATGAGGGAACAATCGTCCACTGAGGTCTCTGCTGAAATTACACATGCCTAGGCTCTTCTCTCACCTTCGGTGGGTACTACCTGCTGACCATGAACTGAGCTGAGCTGAGCTGTACCACAACCACATGCGATGGACAGTTGCAGAACAGCATTTACATTAAACAATTTGTGAAGAGGAGATATTGCCACATCACCACCTGGCAAACATTTCTAAAAAGCAATCTTTTCAGGTGTCGCAATGACAGCAACCCGTGTAAATATAGACTAAAACCAGTTTTACACACCAGATCCTCTGCTTTGCCTAACCCCCCCCCCCCCCCCCCCGCCATGAACTGGGCTGCACCACAACCTCATGTGATGGACACAGTTGCAGCACAGCATTTACATTAAACAAGTTGTGATAAGGAGATATTGCCACATCACCTGGTACATTTCTAAAAAGTTGTCGCAATGATAGCAACCTGTGCAAATATAGACTAAAACCAGGTTTTACACACCAGATCCTCTGCTTTGCCAACCACCCCCAAAACTGATTTTTTTTCTGGTCACCTTAGACATAACACCAGCAGTTTAACCCCCCAGTACAGGCACAGCCCCACCACAAGGATGGACCTCTTAAAGTGTTACTAAACCCACAACAGTAAAATCAGTCTGTATATGCAGCAAAGAACGCTTGTTATACTCACTGTGGAACCTAAGGGGTGAATCCTATGCATAGTGTATAAAGGCTATTTGATCCTGTCTGATCCTCTTCTTCCACCGTCTCCAAAAAATAACCTGATATTTACAGAGCCAGGGGACAGGCTGCACATGCTCAGTTTGGTGTGCATTGCTAGAGAGTTTTTTGGGAGGGTGCATGTGATCAGCACAAGCCCAATCAACACTGTCCAGACAGGATCAGTGCAGTATGAAAACTCCTCCTACAAGGTTTACTAGGAACTGATAGAATTCACAAGACTGCTATATACTGCCGATTTACTAAAATCATTGCATTTCCATGTTGTGTACTGTGGGAGACCAGATAAAGTGAATGCGGGGTCCTGGGTTTAGTAACACTTTAAAGTGATACTAAAGTCTGTTTGCTTTTTTTTTTTAAATACCAAATATGTTAGTTATTCTTACCTGCTCCGTGCAGCCCTGATCTTCTTAGGTCCCTCTTTTGCGCTCCTGGCTCCTCCCTCCTGCTGGGTGCCCCCACAGCAAGCAGCTTGCTGCAGGGGCACCCAAGCAGGCACTCCTGACCCAGGGCTGTGTCCATTCACAGAGCTGCAATTTGGCCCTGCCCCCTCCTGCTGCTGTCAATCACAGCCAGTGCGCCAATGGCTTCCACTGCTGCCAGAAGCCAATCAGGAGTGCAAGTCCCCAGAGAGGCAAGACTCTCCTGGACATCACTGGAACAAGGGGAGGTACAGGTAATGGGGGGGGGGGGGGGGAATCTGCTGCACACGTTTTTTTTTTACCTGCATGCACATAACACATGCAGGTAAAACCATTGTGCCTTTAAAAAAAAAAAAAAAGTTTCCTTGCGTTCAGGTTTCATGCAATGAGGTATAACATTGTGCTGTCCAGCTGAGGCTCATTACTACACGACTTGGCAGACAGGTCACAAGGAGAGAGCCACACCATTGTCTAAGGCAAGCCAAAGATTATACAGTTTTCTTTCCTACCATTACAGGTGGAAGGAAAGCAAAGCTTAATCCCCCCGCCCCCAATCACAGTCAGTGTTGATAGCTCACACAGCACTATTTTATTCTGCCAGCAGTTACCCTTTCCTGCAGAACTCAAATCAGTGCTAATCACAGCCACCGGCAGTGATCACATGCAAAAGAATCTGATAGGCTGGGTCACCAAAGCAGATCAATAGATCGACTTGTACAACCAGCTGCCCATATATTGAATCTCAGCCGGTCCCTGCTAAACTGGTCAGGATCCAATCCATCTATGGCCAGCTATAGAGCTGCATCCAATGATTTAAAGAGGAACCTCACATTTGTTCCCCCCCCCCCCCCCCCCCTCTTATCTGTACCACTGATTGTCCTCAAAACACATAGCCACTCCGCTATGCTAATGTCATCAAGGGAACTCTTTTGGGAGAGATAGATATAGATATATATAAAATGTTCATAAAGTATTAAAAAAAAAATCCCCCACCTTTTAATGAAGTGTCCTCTGCAAACAGATATCACCCCCCAAATATCAATGGAGAGGTCATACTCTGTACAGAGGGGGGAGAAGCTGAGAGTCCTATAGTCTCCAGAGAAGTATGATATAATGGGGGGGCAATGGAGAGAATTCATCCCCCGGAATAGACTCTGCACACTTATAACACCCCCCCCAGGCTGATCTCCACCAAGGCTCCCCATACACCCCCCAGGCACAACAGGTTCATCTCTTACCTAATGAAGCGGCTCGGAGTTCTCGGATCCCAATGGACGGATGATGGGTGTGATGAGTGAAGCGAGAGGAACACCGGGGGAGCTGTAGATGGCAATTGGGGGGTCCTGAAATCAAAGCAAAATCTGCCCTCCTTCCTCTCCCACCGGCGTCCTGCGCCCACTGATCTCCAGCACACCGGAGCGCCACTATAGCCTCTCTTACTGTCATGTGATCACACCGGGACAAGCCAATCGCAGAGCGCTCTAATTATAGGTGAGCCAACCAGCTGCGGAGGGGCGGGGTCAGGCGGGATCTCTTACAAACCATGCAACGGTCCACCTGAGTGCCACCAGAGATCAGACGGCGAGGGGGACGTCATCACAGGGGAGGGGGGTCACGTGTCCTCGGGGGGGAGCCATAGAATACAACTTTTTGACATGATAATGAGGGACACCTGTATAAATGGGTGGTGCTGCGCTAATCCTAAATACAAAAACCAGGTGACTTAGGTGATAATCACAATTTATATCACCAGAAAGATAAAAAAGTATTATAAAGACTGGTTAGATAACTAATACAAGTGGTGCGTATCACTGAACTGGATATAAATATCATAAGTGTAACAAAATAAATATAATAAAACACACGTATTAAAAACTTAGATCACCATAGTAAATATCTGACTCAAAGTCAGTGACAAAAAACAATCCTAAATAAAGTCAAGGTGGTTCAGGCTACGGTATAAATGTCCCAAAAAATATGAAAATAAATAAAAAATGAAAAAAATTGAAAAAAGGTGAGAAAAAAGAATTCACAAAAGAAGTCCTTTTATAAATGAAATATGTAACAGCAACGTTCTAGCATGCACACGTTGCAATTAAAGTGCTTTACGTGAATCACATCAAGTGCTTCTTCATGTGCAGACACTCAAGTAGGTAATGGCCCCTTACCTTAAGGTAATAGGGCAAAAGCATATGACCAGGAGAACTTTTGTAACATCCACCTAGGGGCTCCTGCGCGTCCCTCACCGTCCTAGATCCTAGGATGAGGTTCCCTCAGATGTAGTGCGGGGGGGGGGGGGGGGTTGTAAAAGATGATAAAGCAGGAAGAAACCCAATAGTGTAATTCCGTTTGATAAAAGTAACTTGTTTTTATTACAGAAATACAGGTACTCATATTTAAAATTGGAAAACAGCGATTGTATCCGACGAGCGGCGAGCTCGTAAGCCTCTGACAGTGTGTGCAGCCTGTCCCGTCCCTACGAGTGACGTCACACCACACGTGACTTCTTCAGGGGATAAGTATAGGCTGCAAGACTGAGCACGCTGCACCCCCTCTGAAATCACTGGTTACACAAGGATTACGGAGAAGGAGAATTTTACTAAAGGAGAATTTTACTAAAAAAAAAATGATTGTTTAAATCTGCAAGTGCATTTTTTTATCCACTGCTATTCCTTTATTTTAGCTTTTGGAACAATTGCAGCAAATTTGAAATCAGATGAAAGGTTTAGCACTGGGAATAACTTTCTGATAGATAAGTAGTGTATTTTATATACAACTATATAGATGCAGACCCAAATGAGGGACAAATGAGGAGGAAAGAGGGACATTGTTCCAAATCAAGGACAGTCCCTCGAAATCAGGCACAGTTGGGAGCTATGCAGAGTTCCAGTGTGTAGTGGAGTCCTACAATGTAGAGATACAGAGCCATAGAATACACAGAGCTACAGTGTGCACACTCCTACAGTATACTGAGCGACAATATTCACAGATCTACACAATGGAAAGTCATAGTATATATAGAGCCATTGACTACAGAGCCGCACTATACTAAGTTATCCAATATACAGAGCTGCAGCGTATATTGCTATAGTATGTAGATGTTATAGTGCCAAATCAAAAGCCCCCCTTCCCATTAGTGGTCCGTCCATCACATCAGAGATCCCCCATCACATCAGAGGTCCCCCCATCACATCAGAGGTCCCCCCATAACATCAGAGGTCACATCAGAGATCCCCCATCACATCAGAGGTCCCCTCATCACATCAGAGGTCCCCTCATCACATCAGAGGTCCCCCCATCACATCAGAAGTCCCCTCATCACATCAGAGGTCCCCCCATCACATCAGAGGTCTCCCCCATCACATCAGAGGTCCCCCCATCACATCAGAGGTCCCCCATTACATCAGAGGTCCCCCCATCACATCAAAGGTCCCCCATCACATCAGAGGTCCCCCCATCACATCAGAGGTCCCCCCATCACATCAAAGGTCCCCCATCACATCAGAGGTCCCCCCATCACATCAGAGGTCCCCTCATCACATCAGAGGTCACATCAGAGATCCCCCATCACATCAGAGGTCCCCTCATCACATCAGAGGTCCCCCCATCACATCAGAGGTCCCCCCATCACATCAGAGGTCCCCCCATCACATCAGAGGTCCCCTCATCACATCAGAGGTCCCCCCATAACATCAGAGGTCGCCACATCACATCAGAGGTCCCCCATAACATCAGAGGTCACATCAGAGATCCCCCATCACATCAGAGGTCCCCTTGTCACATCAGACATCCCCCCATCACATCAGAGGTCCCCTCACCACATCAGAGGTCCCCCCATCACATCAGAGGTCTCCCCCATCACATCAGAGGTCCCCCATCACATCAGAGGTCCCCCCATCACATCAGAGGTCCCCCATTACATCAGAGGTCCCCCCATCACATCAAAGGTCCCCCATCACATCAGAGGTCCCCCCATCACATCAGAGGTCCCCCCATCACATCAAAGGTCCCCCATCACATCAGAGGTCCCCCCATCACATCAGAGGTCACATCAGAGATCCCCCATCACATCAGAGGTCCCCTCATCACATCAGAGGTCCCCCCATCACATCAGAGGTCTCCTCATCACATCAGAGGTCCCCCCATAACATCAGAGGTCCCCCCATCACATCAGAGGTCCCCCATAACATCAGAGGTCACATCAAATATCCCCCATCACATCAGAGGTCCCCTTGTCACATCAGACATCCCCCCATCACATCAGAGGTCCCCTCACCACATCAGAGGTTCCCAATATCACATCAGAGGTCCCCTGGTCACACCAGGGGTCCCTCATCACATTGGAGGTCCCCCATAACATCAGAGATCTCCTCAGCACATCAGAAGTCCACCATCACATCATAGATCCCTCCATCACATCAGAGGTCCTCCATCACATCAGAGGTCCCCTCATCACATTAGAGGTCCATCATTACATCAGAAGTCCACCATCGCATCAGAGGTCCCCTCATCACATTAGAGGTCCGCCATTACATCAGAAGTCCACCATCACATCAGAGGTCCCTTCATCACATTAGAGGTCCACCATTACATCAGAAGTCCACCATCACATCAGAGGTCCCCTCATCACATTAGAGGTCCACCATTACATCAGAAGTCCACCATCGCATCAGAGGTCCCCTCATCACATCAGAGATCCCCATCACACCAGAGGTCCCCCCATCACATCAGAGATCCCTCCATCACATTAGAGGTCCACCATTACATCAGAAGTCCACCATCACATCAGAGGTCCCCTCATCACATTAGAGGTCCACCATTACATCAGAAGTCCACCATCGCATCAGAGGTCCCTTCATCACATCAGAGATCCCCATCACATCAGAGGTCCCCCCATCACATCAGAGGTCCCTCCCATCACATCAGAGGTCCCCCCCATCACATCAGTGATCTCCCCATTACATCACAGATCTCCCCATCACAGCAGAGGTTCCCTCATCACATCAGAGGTCCACAATCACATCAGAGATCCCCCCATCACATCAGAACCCTCCCTTCCCATCAGAGTCCTCCCTATCACATTAAAGGTTACCCCATTACTTTCATGCGAGGAGAGGATTCCGCAATGGGCATACTCTGTGATGATGGGGTGATCCTGATGTGATGATGGGGTAACTCTGATGTGATGGGGGGATCTCTGATGTGATAGGGGATCTCTGATAATCATGTATAGGGGGACCTTTGATGTGAAGTTAGACCCCTTTCACACTGGGGCGATTTTCAGGCGCTTTAGCGCTAAAAATAGCGCCTGTAAAGCGCCTGAAAAATGCCTCATCTGCAGGCCCAGTGTGAAAGCTCGAGCGCTTGCAGGACGTTAGAAAAAGTCCTGCAAGCAGCATCTTTGGGGCGGTTTGCGAGCGGTGTATACACCGCTCCTCCACCGCCCATGCCCATTGGAATGCATGGGCAGCGCTGCCAAAGCGCCTGCAAATCGCCTGCAAATCGCTTCGGTAGTGGTGCTACACTACGCTTTTAAACCTTTTTAACCCCTTCTAGAGGGTTAAAAGCGCCCCTCTCCCGCCCGAATAGTGGCGCCAAAGCGCCGCTATAACAGAGGTAAATCGCCACAAAAACTAGTGGCGCTTTACCGCTACCGCCCCCACCACCCCAGTGTGAAAGGGCTCTAAGCTTCATCAAGGTGGTTGTGTGTATCTTCCGAGGCTCAGGTTTTTCATGCATAAGTAATAATTACCGTACATTTTTTACATTTTAGGCAGGGGTCCCTCAAGATTTTCCCTATGTTTAAGGGTGCTGGGACTAAAAAAAGGTTAGAAATGCTGAGTCATGGTATACAGAACCAAGGTATATGAAGCTACAGTATACTGAACCATGGTATACAGAGCTATGTTATACAAAGCCATGGTATATAGAGCTATGGTATATATAGCCATGGTATATAGAGCTATGGTATACAGAGCCATGGTATATAGAGCTATGGTATACAGAGCCATGGTATATAGAGCTATGGTATAAAGAGCCATGGTATATAGAGCTATAGTATATATAGCCATGGTATATAGAGCTATGATATACAGAGCCATGGTATACAGAGCCATGGTATATAGAGCTATGGTATACAGAGCCATGGTATATAGAGGTATGGTATATAGAGCCATGGTATATAGAGCTATGGTATACAGAGCCATGGTATATAGAGCTATGGTATACAGAGCCATGGTATATAGAGCTATGGTATAAAGAGCCATGGTATATAGAGCTATAGTATATATAGCCATGGTATATAGAGCTATGATATACAGAGCCATGGTATACAGAGCCATGGTATATAGAGCTATGGTATACAGAGCCATGGTATATAGAGCTATGGTATATAGAGCCATGGTATATAGAGTTATGGTATACAGAACTATGGTATATAGAGCCATTGTATACAAAGTCATGGTATATAGAGCTATGGTATATGGAGCCATGGTATATAGAGCTATGGTATACAGAGCAATGGTATATAGAGTTATGGTATACAGAACTATGGTATATATAGCCATGGTATACAAAGTCATGGTATATAGAGCTATGGTATATAGAGCCATTGTATACAAAGTCATGGTATATAGAGCTATGGTATATAGAGCCATGGTATACAGAGCTATGGTATATATAGCCATGGTATACAAAGTCATGGTATAAAGAGCCATGGTATATAGAGCTATGGTATACAGAGCCATGGTATATAGAACTATGGTATATAGAGCCATGGTATATAGAGCTACATTATATACAGCCATTCCTTCTGACATAGTATTCCGAACCCCCTGACTACTTATCACTGTGAGCTGTGGAAGAACTGTATAAACCAGACATACTTTCATTATAGCCAAATGACTTTACCCAAGCAAGGCTGGCCCGGGATAGGGTGTATAGGTCCTTAGGGGGGCCTAAAAACATAATGCTTCCTGATTCAACCTCAAAGTTGACCTTTCATCAAATATACTTTTTTTGTTGAGTGCAGCATGCTAAGTAATGTTACAGTGTACACCTTCTAGGCATTTATTACCCTTCAGGTCACAGTACTCTGCTTGACAATGCCTTCATCTGCTTTTCTCTCCAGAAGGAAGGAACTGTCTTTGTTCAGGCATCATCCAGGGTCACCATCTACTTCCTGGATTGCAATGCCAGCTGGGAGATGAAACAAATATATATATCCTGACGGCTGTGCAGTTCTTGGCTGTGTTCTCAAATGTCTGACACAGATCAGCCCCTGCTGTAGCCTCCCCCCCTGCTACAAAAATACAATGTTGTAGTCTGATCACTGGGGGAGAGGAGACTGGGGAAACACTTTCTCCTGCCTGCAACAGACTGATGACATCATCTCAGCCTACGCAAAATCACAGACTGTAGCATAAGCATGTTTTTCTACAATATTATACTGTTGTTGTACATTGAACAATGTCAGGAATTGATTCATGCAGAATTGTTACCAAATGGTCCATGATAAACTGCCAGGATGGGCAAACATTCTTTTTCTGTAGCAATCTTTATTATCTCTGTCTTTGCCTTCTTCTCCAGTGACTACTACCTGCTTCATTTCTTGTATGGGTGTCACAGGGACAGGAAGTCAGGGAATGACTCCCCAAACAGAGATGAAAAAACCTTTCTCCCCCCATTTCCAAACTGAAAAAAACATTTGGCTAAAGCAAGGCTTTAATCAAATGGGAAATGTAAAGGGAGGATACAGTATATGTAGGCTGCCATTGCTGTCCCCATCTTCAGAACATGCTGGTTCTGTGGCTGTCATGGTAATCCTGGGGGTTCAGGACTTTCCAAGATACTGACCTAGAGCAAATAAAAGCAAGCTGTGTTGTGTGTCTGATTGAGTCATTCAGAATTGAACAACCCCACCAGAGGGAAGATCCCAGCCAGAAGGCCAGCTATTAAGGCCATTTCTGTTTGTTTGGATTTTGCAATCTGATCACTGAAGGTGACTTGACTCTTCCCGGATTATCTGCACTGTCACTAAGCTGGGAAAGTCACTTAACCCTGTCAAAGTTTGCTATGTGAGGGCATCAGGTTCGCTAGATACCATGCTGTGATGATGTACGTCAGGGGAATGTGCACCTACATACTTCCCCATATATTTTAGGGATCCTCACCACCTGGTTTAACCCTCAAAATGCTCACCCACTGTGCCGTGAGGTGGTTGCTGCACAAGCTTATTCACTTGAATGGGTCGCGTTCATCAGGCAAAATGGCCTGCCAAATGTGACATTCTGTTAAATTTTTGTTGCCCAATTTGGCCCTAAAGCAAAGCATCACAGATTTGGCATGGGTAGAGACCTAATCACCTGCATTTCTGTGTTCAGGTGGCAGTTAGCGGCTCAACTGTCTGCTTTTATTGCCACCCGTGTAAATGAGCCCTAATACCGGTAATAACACTCACATGTCCCCCTATGTTTTTTTATGACTACATTCCCAGGTACCCCTTTCGCATGCCATATTTACAGCTAAACTTTCAGCTTTTGCCTTCTTTTTTGTAGGTAAGCTAAACAATGGCACAACCACACAGGTTGTAGTGAGGTCGGCTATATAGAACCAAAAAGCCCTTGACCATAACCACTCTACTGGTGTGTCGGTCCAGAAGCCCTACTCCAGAAAAGCCATGGTTCCATGAGCTGCACTGATGATGGCCAATATGCCTGAAACAACAGTATGGAGTTTGCGATAAAAGGCTGTGTCTGTACTGTAAACCAGTGTTTCAGGATGTGCATTTGGCCCAGGGGCAAAAAAGGAATCATTGCCATTATCTGAAAATGAGGTATAAACCTTTTATTTTTTGGAGTTGTCATGGGAATGGAAATCATGTAGATAACACTTGTTTTGTGAAGGCTCTACTGTCTAGGTAAAAGAATGAGATAGGACTGTACTGCATTGCCTCCGTAGATATGGATAGTGTGACTTCCTTCCTTACTCTCCAGGGGGTCAGTGAATGAATAGCAGGATTCCAGCATTGACACCTTGAGCCCCCTACTTATTTTACAGTCTAGCTTGTTGTGCTTCCAATATCCTCTGTAGTGCAGCAGAGTTATGGAGACTGCAGAAAGCAAAGCATCAGTGTGACCCCTAACTGCTGGATTCTCCATGTTTTCTGCTATCCAAGCTTAGAGGAAGAACCTTACTTGGCTTTACAATGAATGCATTATGGGTCTCAGTTATAGACTGGAAAGCAAACCATAGACATGAGAAACGGACATCACCTGATCCAGCTTTGGTCAGTAGGTGGTCAGAGTAGATGGTCTATATTGGTCATATAGATGGGTCAGAGTAGATGGTCTATAATGGTCAGATAGTTGGCCAGAGTAGATGGTCTATATTGGTCATATAGATGGGTCAGAGTAGATGGTCTATAATGGTCAGATAGTTGGCCAGAGTAGATGGTCTATATTGGTCATATAGATGGGTCAGAGTAGATGGTCTATAATGGTCAGATAGTTGGTCAGAGTAGATGGTCTATAATGGTCGAAGTAAATGGTCTATATTGGTCTGATAGATGGTCGGAGTAGATGGTCTATAATGGTCAGATAGATGGTCGAAGTAAATGGTCTATAATGGTCAGAATAGATGGTCTATAATGGTCACATAAATAGTCACAGTAGATGGTCTATAATGGTCAGCTAAATGGTCAGAGTCGATGGTCTATAATAGTTGGATAGATGGTCAGAGTAGATGGTCTATAATGGTAAGATAGAGGGTTGGAGTAGATGGTCCATAATGATCCGATAGATGGTCAAGGTTGATGGTCTATAATGGTCAGATAGATAGAATAAATTATCTTTAATGATCAGATAGATGGGTCAGAGTAGATGGTCTATAATGGTCGGATAGATGGGTGAGAGTACATGGTCTATAATTGTCAGATAAATGGGTTAGAGTACATGGTCTATAATGGTCGGATAGATGGTCTATAATGGTCAGATAGATGACCAGAGTAAATGGACTATAATAATCGGATAGATGGTATTTAATGGTCGGATAGATGGTCAAGGTAGATGGTTTATATTGGTCAGATAGTTGGCCAGAGTAGATGGTCTATATTGGTCATATAGATGGGTCAGAGTAGATGGTCTATAATGGTCAGATAGTTGGTCAGAGTAGATGGTCTATAATGGTCGAAGTAAATGGTCTATATTGGTCTGATAGATGGTCGGAGTAGATGGTCTATAATGGTCAGATAGATGGTCGAAGTAAATGGTCTATAATGGTCAGAATAGATGGTCTATAATGGTCACATAAATAGTCACAGTAGATGGTCTATAATGGTCAGCTAAATGGTCAGAGTCGATGGTCTATAATAGTTGGATAGATGGTCAGAGTAGATGGTCTATAATGGTAAGATAGAGGGTTGGAGTAGATGGTCCATAATGATCCGATAGATGGTCAAGGTTGATGGTCTATAATGGTCAGATAATTAGAATAAATTATCTATAATGATCAGATAGATGGGTCAGAGTAGATGGTCTATAATGGTCGGATAGATGGGTGAGAGTACATGGTCTATAATTGTCAGATAAATGGGTTAGAGTACATGGTCTATAATGGTCGGATAGATGGTCTATGATGGTCAGATAGATGACCAGAGTAAATGGACTATAATAATCGGATAGATGGTATTTAATGGTCGGATAGATGGTCAAGGTAGATGGTTTATATTGGTCAGATAGCTGATCGGAGTGGATGGTCTATAATAGTCAGATAGATAGTCTATAATGGCCAGATAAATGGTCTACAATGGTCTGATCGATGGTCTATAATGATCAGAAAAATGGTCAGATGGACAGAGAAGTGTTCGTACTTCTCTGGGTAGACTCCTGTTAGCCCTGTAAGTCTTATGGTAGCCATACGTTAGTAAAATTTCATACACAAATTGAAGGGTTCTAAACAAATGGAGGCAGCTCCATTTTTTTTTATTGTTTCAGTTATATATCCTATCTTGTTCTGAAAAATCTGCTCTTTCAATTGGTGCAAAAGGAGGCAGCTCTGAGCATTAGTTCCCATGTTCCTCAACAGATGCAGCTGCCAATCTAGAATGTTTGACAGAAGGACAAGGCAACTTCAAAATGTAAAACATTTGTCTTGCTTTATAAGAAGAGAACAATGCTGAATCCTGTGTTAATACATGGACAACAAGCAGGTAAAACACTTCCAACTAAAGCTGGAGAAAAAAATATTAAGTTTGCCAAAAGTTTGTAAAACTGAAGCTGCCTCTGATTGCTGCAAATGTTATTCTATTTTCTAATGGTTAGCGAGCATACCTTTTCGAGTGTAGTGGCAAAATTTTGATGGAGCAGGATAGAAAATGTTTCTTGAACAAACTAAATTCTATGTGCAAATGTTGTATTCCATTCAAGTAGCAGGTTTGGATGAAATTTATATCGCTTGCAAACATAATTAATGGATTCAATGATGGCAAAAAAGAACGTTGAAAGTCCTGATTAGAATTTTAGTATGAACATTTTTACAAAAGTCTACTAGTGTATGGGCAGCTTTAGATGATTCTAATGTCCAGAATGGATCTTCTCAGTTGATTACTTTTGTTCCCTGGGGATTCGTTTGGTGCCAGATGGGTATGCCCAGTGCTGGGGTGTGCCTGCATTTTTATGTCACAAATTTTACTCACGATGGTCATTTGATGGTTGGATGTTCTGATGGACATCTGATGTCTATGGCTAGCTGAAACCACAAAGAAAGATGAGAAGCCAGGGAATTAAACCTCCATTATCAACACAAAAGTGAACCGGCAGGTTTGACTGTGTTTAGTTTTCAGTCCCCACCACCTGCTTTATTGAAATGCTAATATATCCAAAACTCTATACAGAGATGGAGGGTAAAAGAACTTGTTATCACCTCCTCACCTTTTGTTTGAACCCCTAAAAGCCCATGCTGCAACTGCGTGCTTCGCATTTGTTTGTGTGGCAGTTGTAACACCCCCCCATTTACTTGAATGGGTTCACAATCGGCAGGTGGTACTGCCCACCAAAATGTAATTTTTGCCACACTGCGATGTAAAAATATTGCTGCTGCGGCATGTGTATACCCCATACAGCTGTCCTTGCAGCCTAAAGGGGGGCAGATGGGGGGGGGGGGGCATAAAAATGTGCCCCCCCCCCCAGCTGCAAGTATAAACTATGCAGGTGAGGCCATCTGACTTTACCCTAACTTTCCTAATTTTTACACATGTTCTGGGTTATTGACTTATAAGTTAAAGAATAACAGCCAGGCAACAGGCACTTTTAGAAGGTGGCCAGCAATGGAATCCCCCTATATTTCTCTTATGAAAGGTTTAATTTTTCAGGTTTTACTAAATCAGGCCTGACTTCATTTCATGCATATAGATTAATTAAGTGACACAATAGGTCCAAGGGGCAGCAGCCACATTTCAAGACACGTAATACATTTTTTTGGTGCCTATGCTAAATTGTGTCTGTTTTTCTCATTCATTTTAAGGAGAGTGGTCTGAATGCAATTAGAACAAATCTGCAGCTATCATTCAAGTGTAAATCTCCGTGCAAACAATGAAATGGCCTGGCGCCAGCTGTCCCTCCACAAAACAGTCCCCAAAACACTGTCGCTTTAAGAGGACGTTTACACAGCCCACAAACAATGGGGACTAATGGTCAAGGGTGACGTGCTTTCACCTCTGGCTGAAGGGTCCTAATAAAAACAACCTAAAATGGAGGCTGTCTTCAGCCAATCTGAATAGAGGCAAAAACGTTTAGCATTTATAGTAGATACTTTACGTATAAACCTAAAAAATGGATATAACTTATGCTTCGCACATCTAAAATGCAAACTTCAGTGCATCTTTACAAAGTAAACTTTTTGAATTATTATTATAGTGTGGACCTAAAAAGTAATTTTAGGTGAGACTTGATTTTTTTTTAACTTGCTGTTGCATATTTTGATTATTATTTTTTTAATACAAATTTGTAAATGCTACCTCTAGTGGTCATTTGTAGATTGCAGCATGTCATTAAGATTACTGCTTAACGATCCCAGAGATAAGCTCATTAAACATTTTTACTACTGCTGCCAGGATGCATGCTGCTAAGTTAAAGGATAATTGTACTTTCAGAAAAGTACTGCCTGCCTGAATAGCTTAACCTCCTCCCCTCCTCCATTTTAGATATATACTTACCTGAAACCAACAGTTTTGGCCTGCCACAGTCTTCACATCTGCAGATGATCACCTTTATATATATATATATATATATATATATATATATATATATATATATATATATATATATAAAAATATATATATAAATAAATAAAATAAAAAATAGCTATATACAATATATATATAGATATATCTATATATATATAGAGATATAGATCTATATATATAGATCTATATATCTATATATATCTTATCGAACTCAAAGTGGATTATTCTATGTATATTAGAAAAGTAGGCAAAATGTAAATAACATTTTCACCGTATATATGCCTGCAATAAATAAATATATATGCATTTATATGCTGGCAATGCATGCAGCACTTTACATACTGTACATTCACATCAGTCCCTGCCCTCAAGAAGTTTGCAATCTACAGTCCCTAAGGCAGGCCATACATAGAAAATTGCCTGAAAACCCTCCTGCAGCACTAATATGTTCTGCTGGCAGGGCGCGCAGGGAGCCTTCCCCACTGGCAGAATACAATGATCACTGCTGGAGGCTGTAGCCGTTGGTAGTGATCAATCGATCAACTTTAGTACAACCAACCTACCCATAGATGCATCAGAATTTGGCCGGTTCCCGTCTATGGCCTGGCTTAACACACATTAAGGCTGGGTTCACACATATGCGATGCAGGAACCGGCGCGATTCCAGGTCGGGTTCCCACATCGCATGTCTCTCGCAGGCAGGTCACACTGCCCTGTGCGAACCACTGCGGGTGTAAATACAAAGTTAATGACACCACCAGATTGCAGTGCGAACTGTGAAATGGTGCAGGAATCGGATTGCATGGGTGTAAACACCCATGCGATCCGATTCCAGTGCGGACCAAAAAAAGGGTCCTGCACCACTTTGGTCCGAATGCGATGCAAATTTAGCCATACAATCTCTATGGCTGAATTTGCATCGCACAGACATCGCATGTGATCTGCACAACAATGCGGTGCAAATCACTTGCAACGTCTGACATCGCGATAGTGTGAACCCAGCCTCATACATGCACATACTAGGGCCAATTTAGACAGGAGCCAATTAACCTACCACTCCTTGGAGTGTGGGAGGAAACCCACACAAGTACAAGGAGAACAGGCAAACTCCATGTAGATAGTGTCCTGATTCGAGCCAAGGGCCCCAGTGCTGCAGGGCTCAAAGGGCCCCAAGTGCTATTTTTCAGGGCTTATAAAATGTAATAAAATGCTCCTATGTAAATTTTATTGTTTATATTTTAACTACTAAAACAAAAAAATCCCCAAATATTACCAAATTTGCCGAAGCGGTCCATCGCTTGTACTGTTATAATCTGTAAAGTGCAAAAAGTCTTATTTTTTAACCACTTGCTTACTGGGCACTTAAACCCCCCTCCTGCCCAGACCAATTTTCAGCTTTCAGCGCTGACGCACTTTGAATGACAATTGCGCGGTCATACAACACAGTACCCGAATGAAATTTTTATCATTTTTTTCCCACAAATAGAGCTTTCTTTTGGTGGTATTTAATCACAGCTGGGGTTTTTATTTTTTGCTAAACAAACAAAAAAAGATGGAAATTTTTGAAAAAAAAAATCATGTTTAATAGTTTGTTATAAAATTTTGCAAACAGGTAATTTTTCTCCTTCATTGATATGCGCTGATGAGGCGGCACTGGTGGGCACTGATAGGCTGCACTGATGGGCACGGACAGGCACAGATAAGGCGGCACTGATAGGCACAGTTAAGGCGGCACTGATAGGCACAGTTAAGGCGGCACTGATAGGCACAGTTAAGGCAGCACTGATGGGGACAGATAAGGCGGTAATGATGGGCACAGATAAGGCGGCACTGATGGCCACTGATGGGCGCTGATGGGTGGCACTGATGGGTGGCATGGATGGGTGGCACGGATAGGTGGGACTGATGGATACTGATAGATACCATTGATGGGGGGCACTGATGGGCGGCACTGATGGGGGGCACTGATGGGTGGCACTGATGGGCAGTGATGGGCGGCACTGATGGGCACTTATGGGCACTGGTAGGTGACACTGATGGGCACTGATGTGCAGCACTGTTGCACTGATGTGGGCGCTGATGGGTGGCACTGTGGACACTGATGGGTGGCACTGTGGGCACTGATGGGTGGCACTTAGGGTTGCCACATCATCCCTTTAATCCAGGACACACATTAATTACACAGGTTCTGCGGCTGATTAAGGTGGTAATTAAACTCACTTGGTGCCTTATCTGCATTAAATCAGCCTCAGAACCTGTCTAATTAATATGTGTCCTGGATTAAAGGGATGATGTGGCAACCCTAGTGGCACTGATGGATGGCACTGTGGGCACTGATGGGTGACGCTGGCGGGCACTGCTGCCTATTGCTTTGTGACAGAGGATCGCCGTGATCGGGACTGATGTCCCTCTCACGGCCGCTGGTGATCGGGTTTTTTTTTCCTCCTCACGCTGTCAGCGCGAGGAGGAAAAATAGCCGATTACCGGCTCTGTTTACATCACATGATCAGCTGTCATTGGCTGACAGCTGATCATGTGGTAAGGGGTCGGGACCGACCCCTTACTCTGATCTGTGATCAGGCGAGTCTCATAGACTCGCTGATCACCGAGTGCACCGCGCGCGCCCTGCAGGGGGCGCGCAGGTCGCTCGTGCACGGAACGGCGTCAATAGACGTCGTCCCGGCAATTTAGATCCGCGCTGTTGCCGTCATTTGGCAATGGCCCGGATCTGAAGGGGTTAAAATACCAATTTTTAATCTTTGCCCACATACACCCTCCCATGCATGGAGAAAAGCCATGTGAAATAAGCTAATGGGGGTCACACTTTAGCTCCATACTCTAGATAGTGTTAGTAGATTTGGGCCCAGGAGGAGAAGTGGCAGTGTTATAGGTCTGTTAAATCCTGTGCATCCCCTATTCTCAGCACAGCTGTGTCAACACATTCCAGCCATTGTCACCCAGGGAGAGAGGACTCTAAATAATGACAAGAGTGAGAAAAAAAGAGCAGAGGGCAGGGAGTGACGAGGTGACACGCTGGATTCCCACCATCTATACCCTCCTCGCAGTGTATGCTGGGAAATGCCATTAATTGCCCTCCATTGTAACGTCAGTTCCAGGAATCTGTGAATTTGAAGAGAAGAGAGGAAGAGACAGAAGAGAGAGGAGCAGAAGACAAAAATGCCATTTAAAGTAGGTCTCAGTAGTGTGCCTATCATTATTTATTATTATTATTATACAGGATTTATATAGCGCCAACAGTTTACGCAGTGCTTTACAACATGAGGGCAGACAGTACACATAATACAAATCAATACAGGAGGGATCAGAGGGCCCTGCTCTTTAGAGCTTACAATCTAGAAGGGAGGGTATGCATTGGAGGTGGTTTGATTTGAATGAACCCAATCCAAGCTTTGATTTGCATGTGTGTCATACAGATTTCTTTTTCTTTTCTTTAATTCACAGATGACAAGAGACAAAGCAGGGAACGGAGATTACAAAATTGAATTCTTAACCTGGCTTTTCAAACGAACGTTCATACCAATCCACATCTGAAAATTCATCATTCATCGATTGATTCATGAATGTCATTCAGAAGTACCGTACTCGATTTTGGAACAAATGGACTTTACTGAAGGAAAAACACATCCACAGTTAGAAATGCGACCGAGAAAATGTTTCCATCCTGTTCCTTTGAATATCCTCGTCACTTCGGTCAAAAATGGACATCGAGTTGAACCCACTTAGAGTTAGAAAATGAGAGAAATGTTGTTAAAATGAAAATGTTCAAACTAAATTCTACTAGTGTATGGTTAGAGTGCCACTTTTCCAGGACTGGAGCCATTTTATGCAGGACGGGCATAGCTGGCGGTAGGTCTTACTGAACGTTATAGGGGTAGTACCTACCTCTGTCTACATACAGGGCTCATCGGAGACAAACACAAGTCCATAGGAACAGGTACAATTACAGAAGAATTTTATAACAATGGACAATAACTCCAGCTTGGCTATACCAAATGGTTCACAAATAGGGAAATTTACTAAACTAAGTGTAATGTTAGAGTACAACTAAGGCAAAACTCTTGAGTGGAGATGGATTAGAACAGCTGTCAGTTTTTATTTCTGTCTGCGCCCCCATTAGGCAGATCCCCCCTCTCTATTTGTTCTATGTACCATTATCATTGAAAGTGAAAGTAAAAGAAAATCCCAAATTTTGGGTGGTCCCCAGAAAATGAAATAAAGGTTTTGCCTATTGTTCTATTTTAAGACATGGTGCACATGGTTCATGTATTTGATGCATCAATGTGCAGCCCATGGGTGCAGCTCCTTCCATTTTTGTTTGCAGTATTCTGTAAGAAATCCATATAAACTGCATTTACATGGGTTTACGTCACTGTTCTCCGTGCTGTCTCCTCTGTTGGCTACTATTTTTCCTGGAAATCCACTTTTGGAATAGGTCAACACAGGCTGACATTTGGTCAAATGCCCTCCCTCCCACCCAGGCCAGCTGTCATATTGTGCATGCTTATTCCGAGGTCAGCGTCCACTGTGCTACACAGCGTAGAGAAAGGCTATCCTGCAGAGACACAAAATAGACTGGATGGACTGTGACATGGGCCATAGACACTAGATAGGTGGCCAATGATGAGCATGAATGCCTATGATCCTTGCCCTATTTTGGGGAACAATAGTAATCTATAAGTAAAATCCACTGGGGCCAATTTGCTTAGAACTCCCTACACACAGCTGTTCAGGACTAAAGTCCTATTCACACTATAACATTGTGGTAACATGCTGTAGTGCGATACGGTCCCATTCATGACATATCTAGGACTTAAGCCCAGTCTTCTGATACACCTTTTGTCCCCAAAAACTTCCCCCCTCCAAACCCTTCACAAAAGACTTGACCAGGCTTTGGAGTAAATGGCCTTGACGGCCTTTTATTAACCAATTATAACATTAATTAAATAACCTTTTTCATAAACAACCATTAAACTTTAACATATACTTGTTTAGTGTCATAGAGGGAAAACAACATAAATTGGTCACTGCGAACAACTTCTTTTAAACTTTAGGCCTCCAGTCGGAAACCCCTGACTCGGAGGTGGTACATTCACAGTGACCTACCCCCATCCTTTCATGGATGGGTACCATAAACGACCCCCATACTTTCATGGATGGGTACCAGAAACAACCCCCATCCTTTCATGGATGGGTACCAGAAACAACCCCCATCCTTTCATGGATGGGTACCAGAAGCAACCCCCATCCTTTCATGGATTGGTACCAGAAACAACCCCCATCCTTTCAGGGATGGGTACCAGAAACAACCCCCATCCTTTCATGGATGGGTACCAGAAACAACCCCCATCCTTTCATGGATGGGTACCAGAAACAACCCCCATCCTTTCATGGATGGGTACCAGAAACCACCCCATCCCATGGATGGGTACAACATGTTCCATACATGTAACCTCTATCTTCTCCTTCTCCATCGACCCAAAACTGCCACAGCACGAAAGGGGTAACCCCTTACCCTTGCGTGCACCCCCACACCCTCAGCCCGCAATGTACACCTTCCTGAAGGGACAGTGCCTAAAAACAGTCCCCCACATCATTAAGATGCACCCCAACTCTCCTCAGATACCTCCCCGTATGGCCAACCCCCATTTTGCGAAAAAACCTACTCACCTCCTTAAGCGGACACAGTCCACCTTCTTACTAGACCAAGCCCACTGCCATGACAATCTGCCCCACCATATCTAGACCGTACTACAACCATACCTGGGTAAGCCGTTAATAACGTAAAACATAAACATTATTACGTAACGAATGGGGTACATAATAGATATACCTCCCACACTGTTTCCTCCGCGTGCAACCGAAAAAAACATGCGGGGACAATTCCAAACGGGGGAACCTGTGTACTTCCCCCAACCCTGTCCCACTGCATGCCAGGGCCACAATGCCCCAGATCTGCACCTACAACCTGGGAATACTTAACCGCTTACCGTTCGGCCGAACCTAAACTCTTCTGAACCCCCAATACGCATAGGAGGAACCACGTATACAAACTGGCCCGCCTCGCGACCTGTGAACAATAAAAATTGACAGCACAAATCACATAGAACATCAATCACCAAGGCTGTATAACAATAGCCCGCAGTATGTGAAACCTAATCCGCATAGAATGTGTGCGAATGTACCACTTATTCTAACCGAGTCCCACGCACCAATCCTCCAAACTGCTTCCCATAGCAGACCCGCATGGACTACCCCGTGACTGCCCCATCCGAAACGGATGAGAAAAGAAACTTTTCTGGTCGTACCCAGCCACCAACACCCCTCTTCTAACCGCTACCCGCTGGAACTTTGATAAGGACGCACCTGTCCTCATGTAGAAGAAAGGACTCCTAGACCCCTGGCCGCCTGCCCCGACCAAAGAACGCTAGTGCAACTGCTGTCCCCATAAAGCCCTTGCATAAAGAGAGCTGTAGACCGTTAGCAAACCAAAATACAAAACCTGTAAACCTTTAAAAGAAGAAAGGGCGCCTCCCGTCCCTCTCCTTGTCCCCAACCTGTACCCCTAAACCGTCTGTGTTAACCTAAAGACTCTTTGATGTGGAACGTTGCCCTTGCCACTTAACAAGAAAGGCCAAACCCGCCAACTTGCGGTAATAGCAGCTGCCGAGATACCCATTCCAATACCATCTTAATAATAGAGAGCAGCGTATGCTGCGAAATGACCTCCTAGGGACCTAACTCCTGTTGAGCAAGCGAACCATGCCTGCCTAACCTTAACCACTTGACGACCGCCTCACGCCGATGTACGTCGGCAAAGTGGCACGGACAGGCAAAATCACGTACAGTGTACGTGATTTGCCTTCCGCGGGTGGGGGGTCCGATCGGACCCCCCCCGGTGCCCGAGGCGGTCGTCTTTTGTCCAGCGGCGATCGGTGATGAGGGGGAGACCATCCGTTCGTGGCCCCCCCCTCGCGATCGCCGCCGGCCAATGAGAATCTTCCTTTGCTGCTGTATGCTAAACAGCAGCAAAGGAAATGATGTCATCTCCCCTCGGGTCGGTATTTTCCGTTCCGGCCCGAGGAGAGAAGACATCAATGTGAGTGCACCAACACACACACACACAGTAGAACATGCCAGGCACACAAAACACCCCGATCCCCCCCCCGATCGCCCCCCGATCCCCCCCCAATCACCCCCCCCCCCCCCTGTCACAAACTGACACCAGCAGTTTTTTTTTTTTTTTTTTTTTTTCTGATTACTACATGGTGTCAGTTTGTGACAGTTACAGTGTTGGGACAGATACTGTTACCCCCCTGTAGGTCTAAGGTACCCCCCTAACCCCCCCTAATAAAGTTTTAACCCCTTGATCACCCCCCCTCACCAGTGTCACTAAGCGATCATTTTTCTGATCGCTGTATTAGTGTCGCTGGTGACGCTAGTTAGTGAGGTAAATATTTAGGTTCGCCGTCAGCGTTTTATAGCGTCAGGGACCCCCCTATACTATCTGATAAATGTTTTAACCCCTTGATTGCCCCCTAGTTAACCCTTTCACCACTGATCACCGTATAACCGTTACGGTTGACGCTGGTTAGTTTGTTTATTTTTTATAGTGTCAGGGCACCCGCCGTTTATTACCGAATAAAGGTTTAGCCCCCCGATCGCCCGGCGGTGATATGCGTCGCCCCAGGCAGCGTCAGATTAGCGCCAGTACCGCTAACACCCACGCACGCAGCATGCGCCTCCCTTAGTGGTATAGTATCTGATCGGATCAATATCTGATCCGATCAGATACTATACTAGCGTCCCCAGCAGTTTAGGGTTCCCAAAAACGCAGTGTTAGCGGGATCAGCCCAGATACCTGCTAGCACCTGCGTTTTGCGCCTCCGCCCAGCCCACCCAAGTGCAGTATCGATCGATCACTGTCACTTACAAAACACTAAACGCATAACTGCAGCGTTCGCAGAGTCAGGCCTGATCCCTGCGATCGCTAACAGTTTTTTTGGTAGCATTTTGGTGAACTGGCAAGCACCAGCCCCAGGCGTCAGGTTAGCGCCAGTACCGCTAACACCCACGCACGCAGCATACGCCTCCCTTAGTGGTATAGTATCTGAACGGATCAATATCTGATCCGATCAGATCTATACTAGCGTCCCCAGCAGTTTAGGGTTCCCAAAAACGCAGTGTTAGCGGGATCAGCCCAGATACCTGCTAGCACCTGCGTTTTGCGCCTCCGCCCGGCCCAGCCCACCCAAGTGCAGTATCGATCGATCACTGACACTTACAAAACACTAAACGCATAACTGCAGCGTTCACAGAGTCATGCCTGATCCCTGCGATCGCTAACAGTTTTTTTGGTAGTATTTTGGTGAACTGGCAAGCACCAGCCCCAGGCAGCGTCAGATTAGCGCCAGTACCGCTAACACCCACGCACGCAGCGTACACCTCCCTTAGTGGTATAGTATCTGATCGCATCAATATCTGATCCGATCAGATCTATACTAGCGTCACCAGCAGTTTAGGGTTCCCAAAAACGCAGTGTTAGCGGGATCAGCCCAGCTACCTGCTAGCACCTGCGTTTTGCCCCTCCGCCCGGCCCAGCCCACCCAAGTGCAGTATCGATCGATCACTGTCACTTACAAAACACTAAAAGCATAACTGCAGCGTTCGCAGAGTCAGGCCTGATCCCTGCGATCGCTAACAGTTTTTTGGTAGCGTTTTGGTGAACTGGCAAGCGCCAGCGGCCTAGTACACCCCGGTCGTAGTCAAACCAGCACTGCAGTAACACGTGGTGACGTGGCGAGTCCCATAAGTGCAGTTCAAGCTGGCGAGATGGCAAGCACAAGTAGTGTCCCGCTGCCACCAGAAAGACAAACACAGGCCCGTCGTGCCCATAATGCCCTTCCTGCTGCATTCGCCAATCCTAATTGGGAACCCACCGCTTCTGCAGCGCCCGTACTTCCCCCATTCACATCCCCAACCAAATGCAGTCGGCTGCATGAGAGGCATTTTTATGTCCTCCCGAGTACCCCTACCCAGCGAACGCCCCCAAAAAGATGTTGTGTCTGCAGCTAGCGCGGATATAGGCGTGACACCCGCTATTATTGTCCCTCCTGTCCTGACAATCCTGGTCTTTGCATTGGTGAATGTTTTGAACGCTACCATTCACTAGTTGAGTATTAGCGTAGGGTACAGCATTGCACAGACTAGGCGCACTTTCACAGGGTCTCCCAAAATGCCATCGCATTTTGAGAGACCCGAACCTGGAACCGGGTACCGTTATAAAAGTTAGTTACAAAAAAAGTGTAAAAAAAAAAAAAATATGAAATAAAAAAAAATAGTTGTTTTATTGTTCTCTCTCTCTCTATTCTCTCTCTCTATTGTTCTGCTCTTTTTTACTGTATTCTATTCTGCAATGTTTTATTGTTATTGTTATTATGTTTTATCATGTTTGTTTTTCAGGTGTGTAATTATTTACACTTTACTGTGCTTTATTGTTAACCATTGTTAACCATTTTTTTGTCTTCAGGTACGCCATTCACGACTTTGAGTGGTTATACCAGAATGATGCCTGCAGGTTTAGGTATCATCTTGGTATCATTCTTTTCAGCCAGCGGTCGGCTTTCATGTAAAAGCAATCCTAGCGGCTAATTAGCCTCTAGACTGCTTTTACAAGCCGTGGGAGGGAATGCCCCCCCCCCCCACCGTCTTCCGTGTTTTTCTCTGGCTCTCCTGTCTCAACAGGGAACCTGAGAATGCAGCCGGTGATTCAGCCAGCTGACCATAGAGCTGATCAGAGACCAGAGTGGCTCCAAACATCTCTATGGCCTAAGAAACCGGAAGCTACGAGTATTTCATGACTTAGATTTCGCCGGATGTAAATAGCGCCATTGGGAAATTGGGGAAGCATTTTATCACACCGATCTTGGTGTGGTCAGATGCTTTGAGGGCAGAGGAGAGATCTAGGGTCTAATAGACCACAATTTTTTCAAAAAAGAGTACCTGTCACTACCTATTGCTATCATAGGGGATATTTACATTCCCCGAGATAACAATAAAAATGATTAAAAAAAAAAATATGAAAGGAACAGTTTAAAAGTAAGATTAAAAAAGCAAAAAAATAATAAAGAAAAAAAAAAAAAAAAAAAAAAAAACACCCCTGTCGCCCCCTGCTCTCGCGCTAAGGCGAACGCAAGCGGCGGTCTGTCGTCAAACGTAAACAGCAATTGCACCATGCATGTGAGGTATCACCGCGAAGGCCAGATCGAGTGCAGTAATTTTTCCAGTAGACCTCCTCTGTAAATCTAAAGTGGTAACCTGTAAAGGCTTTTGAAGGCTTTTAAACATGTATTTATTTTGTTGCCACTGCACGTTTGTGCGCAATTTTAAAGCATGTCATGTTTGGTATCCATGTACTCGGCCTAAGATCATCTTTTTTATTTCATCAAACATTTGGGCAATATAGCGTGTTTTAGTGCATTAAAATTAAAAAAAGTGTGTTTTTTCCCCAAAAAATGCGTTTGAAAAATCGCTGCACAATTACTGTGTGAAAAAAAAAAATGAAACACCCACCATTTTAATCTGTAGGGCATTTGCTTTAAAAAAATATATAATGTTTGGGGGTTCAAAGTAATTTTTTTGCAAAAAAAAAAAACTTTTTCATGTAAACAATAAGTGTCAGAAAGGGCTTTGTCTTCAAGTGGTTAGAAGAGTGGGTGATGTGTGACATAAGCTTCTAAATGTTGTGCATAAAATGCCAGGACAGTTCAAAACCCCCCCAAATGACCCCATTTTGGAAAGTAGACACCCCAAGCTATTTGCTGAGAGGCATGTCGAGTCCATGGAATATTTTATATTGCGACACAAGTTGCGGGAAAGAGACAAATTTTTTTTTTTTTTTTTTTTTTTTTGCACAAAGTTGTCACTAAATGATATATTGCTCAAACATGCCATGGAAATATGTGAAATTACACCCCAAAATACATTCTGCTGCTTCTCCTGAGTACGGGGATACCACATGCGTGAGACTTTTTGGGAGCCTAGCCGCGTACGGGACCCCGAAAACCAAGCACCGCCTTCAGGCTTTCTAAGGGCGTGAATTTTTGATTTCACTCTTCACTGCCTATCACAGTTTCGGAGGCCATGGAATGCCCAGGTGGCACAAAACCCCCCCAAATGACCCCATTTTGGAAAGTAGACACCCCAAGCTATTTGCTGAGAGGTATAGTGAGTATTTTGCAGACCTCACTTTTTGTCACAAAGTTTTGAAAATTGAAAAAAGAAAAAAAAAAATGTTTTTTCTTGTCTTTCTTCATTTTCAAAAACAAATGAGAGCTGCAAAATACTCACCATGCCTTTCAGCAAATAGCTTGGGGTGTCTACTTTCCAAAATGGGGTCATTTGGGGGGGTTTTGTGCCACCTGGGCATTCCATGGCCTCCGAAACTGTGATAGGCAGTAAAGAGTGAAATCAAAAATTTTCACCCTTAGAAATCCTGAAGGCAGTGATTGGTTTTCGGGGTCCAGTACGCGGCTAGGCTCCCAAAAAGTCCCACACATGTGGTATCCCCATACTCAGGAGAAGCAGCTAAATGTATTTTGGGGTGCAATTCCACATATGCCCATGGCCTGTGTGAGCAATATATCATTTAGTGACAACTTTATGAAAAAAAAAAAAAAAAAAAATAAAAGTGTCACTTTCCCGCAACTTGTGTCAAAATATAAAATATTCCATGGACTCAATATGCCTCTCAGCAAATAGCTTGGGGTGTCTACTTTCCAAAATGGGGTCATTTTGGGGGGTTTTGTGCCATCTTGGCATTCCATGGCCTCCGAAACTGTGATAGGCAGTGAAGAGTGAAAGCAAAAATTTACACCCTTATGCCGCGTACACACGGTCCTACTTTTCGTCTACAAAAGTCCAACAGACGCTGATGGACTAAAGCTGGCTGGTAATCCGATCGTGTGTGGGCTTCTCCGGACTTTCAACTGACTTTTTTAGCCTCAAATCCGACGTACTTTAGATTTGAAACATGTTTTAAAACTTTACTTCGTAACTACGACGGACCCCGAAATCCGCTCGTCTGTGTGCTAGTCCGACGGACAAAAAGCCACGCTAGGGCACCTATTGGCTACTGGCTATGAACTTCCTTATTTTAGTCCGGTGTACGTCATCACGTACGAATCCGTTAGACTTTTGTGTGGTCGTGTGTAGGCAAGTCCGTTCGTTAGAAAGTAGGCCGCAAGTCCGCCGCAAGTCCACCGAAAGTCTGCCGGAAGTCTGTCGGACAGGCTGTCCGACTTTTGTAGACGAAAAGTACGACCGTGTGTACGCGGCATTAGAAATCCTGAAGGCGGTGATTGGTTTTCGGGGCCCCGTACGCGGCTAGGCTCCCAAAAAGTCCCACACATGTGGTATCCCCATACTCAGGAGAAGCAGCTAAATGTATTTTGGGGTGCAATTCCACATAGGCCCATGGCCTGTGTGAGCAATATATCATTTAGTGACCACTTTTTGTAAATATTTTTTTTTTTTTTTGTCATTTTTCAATCACTTGGGACAAAAAAAATAAATATTCAATGGGTTCAACATGCCTCTCAGCAATTTCCTTGGGGTGTCTACTTTCCAAAATGGGGTCATTTGGGGGGCTTTTGTACTGCCCTGCCATTTTAGCACCTCAAGAAATGACATAGGCAGTCATAAACTAAAAGCTGTGTAAATTCCAGAAAATGTACCCTAGTTTGTAGACGCTATAACTTTTGCGCAAACCAATAAATATACGCTTATTGACATTTTTTTTACCAAAGACATGTGGCCGAATACATTTTGGCCTAAATGTATGACTAAAATTTAGTTTATTGGATTTTTTTTAGAACAAAAAGTAGAAAATATCATTTTTTTTCAAAATTTTCGGTCTTTTTCCGTTTATAGCGCAAAAAATAAAAACCGCAGAGGTGATCAAATACCATCAAAAGAAAGCTCTATTTGTGGGAAGAAAAGGACGCAAATTTCGTTTGGGTACAGCATTGCATGACCGCGCAATTAGCAGTTAAAGCGACGCAGTGCCAAATTGGAAAAAGACCTCTGGTCCTTAGGCAGCATAAAGGTCCGGGGCTCAAGTGGTTAAAGTAGGCGTACCAAGTAGCCTTACTATAAGTTGGTTAACCTCTTTACCGCAGTGCCAAAGTAGGACCGTTTCTAACGACAACTCCCTAAACCTGTCCCCACTGAAATGATACCAAGCAACAGCCAAAGTGGTATCAATCCCTGATAATTGTCCAGCGTAGATGAATGTATCCCCTGTAAGCAGCACAGTACCAAATGACCAAACAAACCAAACAACCGGGACGGATGCCCTGGTCAGTAGATAAAACCCTGTAACACCCCAAGATAATCCCAGTTACAACAGACCTTTGGTTGCAGAAGGATTACCCCCCACATTTGTCAGGTAACTACAATTTGAACAATCGCACCGAAACCCGGTACTGTCAAAACCCGGCCTTAAAAACAAGCATGGCCCTCTGAAACCAGGCTACCGCCACATGGAGTCTGCAGCATCCGTGACCAGTTCCAAGTCACCAGCGCTGGTGAGACATGACAAGCAAAAACCCACCCATTGATCGATTCTAGGAAAACCTGCCGCGCCCACCAGTCCCCCCAACAATAATTCGTAGTGCTCACCAAGTAAGCGGGAGCCCCTAATCCCGCAGTAGCCGCCGCCCGTACAATAAAATTTTTTTTTTTTTTTTTTTTTCACAAGGGGATTATGCTGCGCCATACAACAACAATTTTTCCTGCACCCCTTGTAGTTGACGTACTCGTACCTTGCGTACTCTAAAGGTCCCTTGGACTGCATCTTATAGCCTCGCTGGCTTGTGACCCGGAAGCCCACATTCCATACCAAAAGAATCCCTTGCAATTACTGGGAATGTAATGTTTGCCGTGAGGCCCTCTGTTGTCCCCAGAGCTAAGGGCGCCCTGAAACGTACCACCTGATGTTAGAACGTCCCACACCGGTGGCTCAGATATTGGAACCCGCCGGGCAAACAGACAACCAATCCAGGTAAGGCATGCTCGCTGAGATACCCAAAAATCCCCCGACTGTCCATCATAAGAAGGATCTGAACGTTTCGAAAACGGCACCCTATATGGAGCAACCCATCTGCAATCCACGATCCCATACTGTGCCCCAGTTCCTGTACTGCCCATCAGCCTAAAGCTGGCCGTATGTACCGGCAATAGCCTAACAGCCAAATCAATTCCCGCATATAAGGAAGTATACTCTTCCCCCCTCTTCAGAGGCAATTGAATCGCAGACCGACCCACCTTTTTTTTTTTTTTTTTTTATAATGGCCAGGTGATGAATAAATTCGTACCTAGCGGGCTCATTCTGGGCAACCAGCTCCCGTGGAGAGACCACCCCTTCCGGAAGCGGCCTACTAAAGGTGTCTGGCCCTAAGCCTAAACGCAACCTCCTTCCCAGTTTTCCCAAAACCAATGCTGTATGACGCCGGGCCGCCTGTCACTTCTCAGCCTAGGGATGGACCGGCATAAATGCGCGAAGTAATACAAACCGTTACTACAAAAACCGTCCCCTACAAAATGCCGCTGCTTGGTCCGGGAACTGCTGATGAAAGAAAGCATCCTTTCCGACACCCTTGTGCAGAGAATAGTATCCCGCAGTGCCTGAACACATGTGCTGGACTAGACAGTGTTTTCCAAATTTTCATTAGCCCGACAATCGAATTAGGAGCTTGCGCCGCTGCCATAGCTTCATCCCCCCGCAGACGACCTAATGGGCCCCAGCGTAGGGCCAATCATACGGCCATGGGTCGCCTAAACAATGCGTCATGCCTTGGCCAAGCCACACCGCCATAAGTCTTGTGTGTTTTGCTAAAGGCCTGTAAGTAAACCAACCGAGCTGAACATTGTTCGGGGGTCTTTTTCTTATTACATTCGCCCATATGGCAAACGCCCGTAGCCACTTACCAAGGAACTAGGACTAAACCGATATACCCGTCGTTCCTGGTCCACCATCTTGCTTTCTACTGGCTGCAACCTCCCCAGACTTGCCCTGGCTATACTGAGCCTATGTAATAAACCGGGGGCCTAACCTACCGCCGAGGCCGTCCCCATTGCTGTCGCAGCTGTCTCTCCTCCACCCTGAGGGCGCCCCCTGACCGTAAGAGTGTCATGTGTCGGTGCCCATGCCCGACCCGGACTACTTCTTATGCCCGACTCACAGCGCTGCCCCAACTCACCTAGACCCCGCTGGACCCTGTCCGGAGTCCTGTCAGTACGAGAGTAGACGTGTCCCCCCCAGGTCCCACCATTACCCCTAAACCTAAACGACCCCGGTAGACTAATCAGAAAAAATTAGTATCAAGTAACGAATCACACTCACCAGGCTGCCCAGGCGGGGGCCCACCAGCCGTCACTCCTGGAACCACCGCTGCAGGATGTCCTTGGCTATCGTCACACTCCGACCCGGACATTATGCCCCCCGATCCGTCGCTGCCCATTTTCGTCCTACCGACCGTAGGCTGCATCCCGGAAGGACCCACTCCGTTTTCCGCGCATCTGTGGTGTTGCTCTCGCCATGCTCTCCAACCCGTCCCGTCAGACCTGCTCGTAATCCCCCATGACGGGCTCCGGTGCTTGCTGCGTGGCTGGATCCTCGTCGCCCGACCTCTGCCGTCGCTCCCCACGTAGCTGTGCTCCTCTCGGACCCTCTGCTGTGCCGCGTGGGATTGTGGGCCGTAATGGCTGTCTGGCCCCCCATCCTGAAGTTAGGTGTTCCCTCGGTGGGCCGGCTGGCTGCCCAGATCTACCCCTGCAGCCCCGGCCGCATGTTCTGTGAATCTGTGATGAGCCAGGGGGAGCAGAGCCGTGCGCTGCACTGAGCTCCCCCCGCCGCGCTTTTGTCCCTTTAACAGGTCCCGATCTGCTGCCCGTACCTGGTCTTCTGGCTCCGCCGTGTGCTGGGGTCGGGGGGGGTTCACTCCCCTCTTCCTGTCGCTGCCACCGCCGAGAGCCATCATAGCCCGCTATAGCACTTCAGGCGGCCGTGACCGCCGCGCACGAGGTGACGCCGTCCCCCCCGTCATTTTGCCGCTCCCTTACCGCCTCCATGGCCGCCATCTGGGCTTGCAGCCAGTCCGCTCCTTCTGCGTGAACCGCCGTTCAGAGCTGGGTGATAAAGCCCTCCATTGCTGCACAAACGAGGAGAGGAGGAGAGGAGGTTACAGAGCGGCGAGGGTGAGCGTGCAATCGCTTCCTCCTCCGCTCTACGATTGATGTCACTTCCCCCTCTCCCTTCCTCTCTCCAGCTCTGAGCGCCGCCCTCATCAAGCCCCCTCCCCTTTCTAAAAGGGGAAACCCTGCTCTTAAAGCGGCCACTGTGCCGTCCAGCAATGTCATGTTGTCCCTCCACCAATTTCTCTCCTTTCCATGGCTCCGGGACTCTCTTTCTGAATGGCACCCCAACTGATCTTGTCAACAGGTGTGCATTGAAGCATAAATTATATCTGATCCCTTGTGGTGTGTTGGGCAACCCATAAAAACATGAATGGGCCGCCCTAATGCAATGCACACTAACATGACCACAAAGTGGTAAGCACTTCCGCCTAGCAGAACTAGGGTTGTCGGTTCGAATCCCAACCACAACACTACCTGCCTGGAGTTTGCATGATCTCCCTGTGCCTGCGTGGGTTTCCTCCCACACTCCAAAGACATGCTGGTAGGTTTATTGACTCCTGTCTAAATTGGCTCTACTATGTGTATATGTGAATGTGAGTAATGCTCAGTACGCACTGACAGTTTTTTTTCCGTTCAACCCAGTGGGCTGAATGAAAAAAAAAAAACTGAGGAGCTTGCTGCATTAACTATGCAATGATAATACAGCATTCTCCCTGCTGAGCTATTGTGTTCTGACATGGGAACTGCCCCACTGACCCCCGCCCTTCCAGAACACTCCGGTCAGCTCATACAGCCATTGGCTGCGAGCGCTGATTGGAAGCCGATTGGCAGCTGTTTTCCAGCATGCCCATTCGACAGAAGAGGGACGTTTGGCCGACTTCTATCAGACAGGCTGCTGTACACATGGGCCAATATTCGGCCTGTGTGTACCAGGCTATAGGGAACATAGATTGTAAGCTCCTTGAGGGTAGGGACTGATGTGAATGTACAATGTATATGTAAAGTGCTGCGTAAATTGACACCGCTATATAAGTACCTGTAATAAATAAATGATTACCTGATCTCAACAAAGTAAAACAAATCAGGCAGTAAAAATTTAACAAATATGGACATTTTAAGTATTAAAGACAAGCTCCAGGCAAACACCTAAATACAGAGATGAAATAGATATATGAGCGTTAACCTTATTTCCATCCATCCAATCCTGAAATATATGCAGCTTTGCCACCTAGCTCAGTCCTGCTTGGCAGAGAGGAACCTGAGCTTTCTCTGATGCAATTTCTCTTACAGGTTTCCACCCACTCTCCATCCTGAGTCTAGACAGTGAATATAAAAGCAAATCATTGATGAATTATCTGCTCTCTTCTCCTATTAGCATGCTTTAACCCCTGCAGCACACCTGATTGGCTGCCTCTTCTCTCCCCACTTCTTTATTCTGCTGTACCATACTCTGCAAGAGGCTATACCAAGTTAAATTCAAGTTGCTTGCATTAAACAATACATTTAAATCTAAACTCTAGGCTATACGATATTAGAAATAAAACAAGAACAGGAGGTTGGGACACATCTCCTATGTGTCGATAAAAGTCAGAATCTAGACACCTACATATATATATATATATATAAACTTTCTAATTTCAGATACATCACATGCTTTCTCCTGAAGATTGGCTACAGCCATGAAACGCGTAGAGCTTACATATGCCAGGTGCCAGATATTTTTAATGAGATTTTATGTGTTATGAGCTTTTTACCATTATGATAGGGATTCGTGAGGCCATGGGCCAGGCAGGCATTTTTCATACAAATTATGTGTGTGTATGTATATATATATATATATATATATATATATATATATATATATATATATGTTGCTGAATTATGGAATTGTAACCCTGTGATATTTATTGCTACCCGTGTTAGTATCATGTTAACTTTTTTCAACCAGACATTGAGATCATGTTTGTACACTTCTTTACATGAATCAAACAATGTATATGTGTAGCACTAACCCCCGAAGGAGCTGCTGATTTAAATCGGGCTGTTACCGTCACCTCTTCACCCGTAGTTTCACCAATACCAGAATTAGAGTCCACGTTGAGTTTAATATCTTACAATGTAGGCACCAGTCACTTTAGTACTTTTCCAATGCTTTGATAGGAGATAACTGGAAGAAGTAGCAGGAAAGAGGTAGAAGAAGAGTTTCAGGGAAGTTCAAATACCTTTTCTTTGTGTAGCACTAAGGAATTGAAATCTCGGGGACGAATGTACCTTCAGTCCAAGAATTAAATCTTTGCCCGCCCGGATAGATCTCTCTCACTGACATAGCAGCCGGAACGTAGCACAAACCACAGACTTGAGGGGAACAATAACTGTACGATCCTCTGCCACAGGACGTAGTAGTTTTAGATGAACAGAAACACAGTACCAGAACCTTTAAGCCGACCGGTAGTACTTGTGCGGTAGATTAGATTAAGATGCGTCCTCCAATCGAGTCACCAGGCCCCTCTTAAGACCAGCCTTCCGCATGGTCCCTTCCAAGATGGGTCCTCCCCTGGGTCTTCTCAATTGTCAGGCTTCTTCCCGCAGGACAGACAGCACAGGACCATCTACGCAGTAGTAGGCCCCAGACAGGCTTCTGGGCCTACTTGCACGGCTGCAGCAACGCAGCCCTCCGACCTGGAGGGCCGCGAGGTAGAACTCCCCGTCACATACCTTTAGGCCAGGAGGGCCAGCAGGTGAAAGAGAAAGAAAAATGGCGTCTGCCCCTTAAATACTCTTTCCCAGAATGCCCCGTAATGGACAACCTCCACCGAGTTACCTCCGGGAAAGAAGAGCACTCAATACACTTCAGCTTGTTGCTTTCCAACACTGACTTATAGTGACAACGACACCTACAGGCGACAGTGTGGAACTGCACAAAACACAGCCAATGCTAAAACAGAGACTAATTTAGCCATAGATTAAATTTAAACTATGTACAGAACAGGGACTCACTAACATATACATATAAGCGCTTGATCAAAAATCTACCAGCGCTACATATGAAATAAAAAACATTTTATATTTCATCAAATTACTCTTTTGCAAACCTCGTGCTTCGTTCAAAGTCCCAACTTGCTGTTTTTGTTTTATTTCTAATATCGTATACCGATAGGGATGGAGGCACTTGGCCTTACCAGGCCATGGCTTCATTTAAAGTCCCACCAATCAAATTCCACTTTTCCCCCTTTTTGTTATCCAATTGAGGGATAGAAGCACAAGGGTGCACTCTACTCATTTATATTGTTTATACCATTTTTTGCCTTTAGCTAGTCCAAATCCTTTACCATCATTATTAACTTTATTTAATCCTACTTTGCCATATTAATTTTGTACTTATTCTGGTGATGGATTTATATCTCCCCAACAGATGTGCAGTCTTGTTCCCTCTGTGTGTGTTTTGGTGGTGTGGGGGCTGGCATCCGTCGACTATCCCTCTCCATCTTTAGCTGTGATGCCCACTGGCGGTCTCCCTCCCCCTCCCCTTGCCCTCCGTTGAGCGGGTGGGGGGATGGGGGGGGTCATCACTGCGCATCAACGTCAGGCCATACACACCAAGCGTGCGGCGTCCTAGTGGCGCTGCTGCATGCCACCATGTCCACCTCGGTCCTCTTTCTCTCTCTCCACAGCAGGTATCCATCCACCTTTGAGATATATTTATTTGTCTATTTCCTCCCTTGTCTGTATTGGTGATTGGTAGTCTTCTTCATGGCTCTGGTCTGTCACATCCTCGTTCCTTTCATCACTTTCCCCTCTCTGCATTCACTCATTAATTTATCACTGTCACTCCAATCATGTTTTTTCCCTACACATATCTCCACACAGGTTACACAGCTGGTTGGCTCATTCACCTCCACTTCACACCACCAGTGCCCTGCTGACCTGGATCCCCCGTGGGTGTGGTCTGGTTTGGCTGCCACCGCCGGGCTTGTCGCCACAGCTCCCGGCCATGATGTCCTTGGATGGCTCTCGGTTGTGGGTACCATGACACCATCTGCACATCTAAAACTCATTTCAAACCCAGTGGGGGCAATTCATACTTACATGCTAAAAGCAACCACCACCCCAGGTGGATACAGAATGTCCCCTTCGGCCAATTTTGCCGCCTTAGAAGAACGTGTACCAAGAAGGAGGATTATTTAGAACAGAGCAAACTTCTTATGCGGAAATTCAGTGAGAAGGGCTATGAAGCCAATCACATAAAATCAGCCTTTTCTAAATATCTGGCTCTCTATGACGAACAATCTAGTAAAGATTTGAACAACACAGAACCCCGACACCAGACCACCCCAGCTATTCATCAGGCCTGCTTCTCTACCCAATATACAAGCAGAGCGTTCGAAATTCAGAATATTATCAAAAAGAATTGGAATATTCTGAAGCACGACCCTGTTTTGGGCAAGACACTTCCCGATCACCCCAATATTGTTTTTCGGAAACCTCAAGATCTTAGGAGCCTGATAGCCCCAAGTAGGGTAAAAACATGTACTAGCAAACCAACCAATAGCTGGGCAACAATTTTCGATCAAAAAGGTTGCTATAGATGTGGTGTTAGGAACTGTGGCACATGCAAGTACATGTGGCACAGGAAAAAAACGGTGGTTGGGAGAGACGGGAAAATCCACCCAATTAAGCAATTTATCAACTGCGGAACAGAATATGTGGTATACGGTATAATATGCCCCTGTGGGCGACTATACGTAGGCCGCACACAACGCCCAATGCGAGTGAGAATTGGTGAACACAAATGTGGCATAATAAACCTAAGAGACAAATACCCAGTCCCTAGACATTTTGTAGAAGTCCATAAGGGGGACCCTGCAGGCATGAAAGTTTTTGGGATAGAATCGATTGGAAGGGAGCTGGATACAGGAAGAAGGTACCAGAGGCTTTGCAAAAGAGAAGCCTTCTGGATCTTTACCCTCGGTAGTCTCACTCCAGGAGGCCTAAATGAGGATCCAGAAGTACATAAAATAGTCTAATAATATTGGTATTAAGTGTTGTTGATTGTCCCTCCCCCCCTCCCCCCTCCCACATCATATCTCATTCACCGATTTTTTACAACCTCTGAGTTATTCGCTATAATATACAAACCACTATAGGAATGTCTATATGTGGTGATAGCAACAAAATCTCCCCTCCCCCTCCCCTCCCCCCTCCCCCCTCCTCTCTCTCTTTTTAGAATAGATAGGCAAGGTACACAGTCCGTTGTACTTATACACGGATTTTAATTCTAATTTCTACAAATATATAAAAAAGATTTGCCTTTTTTAATAATCACCGTATGCACATATATAGATATGCGATGGATGTGTATAAGGCTTTTACTTTCTATATTTATATACATATATTTATAACGTTTTATAGAAGGTGTATTATATGTATGTATTTTTATTACCATGTATTTTAAATACTATGTAAGTGGGTCTCCTGCTGGCTTCTTAATACACATGTCTTGAGCACTGTTAATTCCAACTCTTGTTTTAGACCAGATTCCACCACTCCCCTCCCTCGGTCCCCCTTATATTTCTCTGTTTTATTGCATACTATTGCTCAGCACTCTTTATTGTTACCATTCATTGTTGTCATCCATCTAGTTATACATTTTTAACATTTCTACTCTTCTTGGCTGAAGTCAGTCTGACTTTGACCTCTATCTGTGTCTACAGCAAGATGGAGGCCACTGTTTACTATATTGAGTCACATCCCAGGCGCCGAACGGCGCACAGGATGTGACATCACGACCGCACTTCCGCCCTGTGGACCGCAACCCGGAAGTAAACCGGCGGCGTGCGTTCCACCTAGTTTCATGGGGCACAGGAGCGAACGTGGCAGCAGAGGCAGCCCTTACGGACACAGCCCCTGCAGAAAAACGCATCTGAGCAGAGGAGATGGCATTAGATCAACAGTAGTTAAGGTACAATAACCCCCCCCCCCCTCCCCCCTTCTCATACTCATAACCCTCTGATCACTCACACTACTCTGCAAGTATTTATGAGATGTAATAATGTGAGGGTAGAACAGTAGATTGTGTATTTACTACATTTTCACACTGCAACTTTACTAGTGATAACAATAATGGTTATGAAAGCACACCAATTAATCATCAAATTATTAAATCAGTATGGTATGGCCCTTCAATAATGTTCACTTTATTTTGTCAAGGTACACAACAAACCCCCCCCTCCCCCCCCCCCCCTTCCCCTCTTCTCAGAGGGCCGCCCACTAATTAAGGGAGGAGTCCTGATACCAATCAGATCAGTCTGTTTCAGCCTAACATGTGTATATAAAAAGTCGGCAGGAGACTGCCACCACTAAGGCTCTGAGGAAGAAGGTCAAACCTTCGAAACGCGTAAGCCAGCGGCGGTCCGTGTGCCTCCCTCCTGGGATCTGGACAGCTGCCTACCACTGGATCTATTGCCTTTGTGCGTTTGATATGCAAAATTAACCTGCGACTTTTGTGAGTAGCTTTTTACCTTGTTTTTAATTTATTAAAATTTGCCAAGGATAATGCGCTAGGCTGGTGCGCTCTCTTGTTTCTTTCTTTGTTTTTTACATTTTGATGTAAGTTGCTACTTCATTGGGGGGAGTGTCCTCACTTTATCACCTATGTGTCAATATAGGTCAGACTATCTAGAAACCTACATAGATATATACATTTTCTAATTTCAGATACATCACACGCTTGCTCCTGAAGATTGGCTACAGCCATGAAAAGTGTAGAGCTTACATATGCTGTGTTCCAGATATTTTTTATGATATGTGCTTTTTACCATTATGATAAGGATTCATGAGGCCATGGACCAGACAGGCATTTTTCATACAAATTATGTGTATATATATATATATATATATATATATATATATATATATATATATATATATATATATATATATATATGTTGATGAATTATGGAATTGTAACCCTGTGATATTTATTGCTACCCATGTTAGTATCATGTTAACTTTTTTCAACCAGACATTGAGGTTATGTTTGTACACTTCTTTACATGAATCAAACAATGTATATGAAATAATAAACATTTTATATTTCATCAAATTACTCTTTTGCAAACCTCGGGCTTCGTTCAAAGTCCCAACCTCCTGTTCTTGCTTGATTTATAATATTGTATACCGATAGGGATGGAGGCCCTTGGCCTTACCAGGCCATGGCTTCATTTAAAGTCCCACCAATCCTCTTCCCCTTTCCCCCCTTTTTAGTCAACTCTAGGCTAGAACTAAAAACGTTGCAGTCGGTCCCCTCCCAACTGCAAGGGTTAAATGCTCATTATATCTAGGGGTGCCAAAATAAGGAGATGTACTTACCCAATTTTGTTCTCCACCGGCCTCCTCCCTAAGCTGCTTACAGCTGCAGTCACATGCTCATCCCCCTCCATATACAATACAGGGTTAATAGCCCTGCATTGTACATGATGGCATTAAGAGACTGTCCACAGACTGAGCTTTGGGGAGAAGAAGACATCACTAGAGCCTGCTGGAATGGGGAATAGGGAAAAATAATACAGCATCTTCCTCTACCCCCTAGATATAAGGAGCATTTAACACGTGTGTTGTGGGGGAACTCCAATGAAACTCCACAGACCTCAGCTTTAATGATGTATTTATGACTACAGAGTGGCATTAATGTGCATCTTTTATATCTGCCTGGAATTCCACTTTAATCAATCTTTTTATAGATTATTATTGACAAATCTGAAATATGTGAGGGTCAGGTTTCTGTACCAAACTTTTGAACAATGGAGGTAGCTAGACGACAACTGTAATACTGGCAGATGTGGTAATATGACCGATGAATTTTCCACCCCCGTATTCCCTATAGCCAAATGTATTTATAAAGCATTCATTGGAGAAGACTGACTCCAGATTAAGCCCAGTAAAGGATGCTTCAAGTTATATCATATGGATGGGAGAGCTACTGGCCAATGCTAATGAAAGCTTCACGAAATCCTGGGACTTATGGTCGGCTCTATCCTTGAAACAGTTGTTCTGATGCTGTTTGTGCATTTTTGCTGATATGCCACAAAATATTTATTCTTACTCTCGCTACACATTTTACAATTTTCTTGTAAATGTAGCCATGACCCTGACCCCTAGAGGCCTAATGGTGACCTCCAGAGTCAGGGAGAGCTGACATCCATCTTCATAGTGTGGGTTACTAGGCATAGTGGGTGTGGTGTAGATAGAGTAAGTTGGGCGCCAGACACTTTGAGAATGCAAAAAGAGATTTATTGTCTCTTAACAGAACTGAGGAGAGAGGGTTAGGCCCTGAACACCCTTAGGCAGATGCAAAATACTTGGCAGAGTCTGAGGCACAAATAGGAATAGAAGAACAGCTATACAGTTCAAGGGCCTTCAAGCTGAATTGCAGCAAACTGTATCTGTAGACCGCTGTCTTTTATAGCAACTGATCTGGTAACTTCAACTTCAATACGGATCACAGCTTGTAGATCCTCTCACTGAGCTCCCAGTCTCTCACTAGACTCTTCAGATCCGAGCCACCACTGGATCCCTTCTTCAATACGGATCACAACTTGTAGATCCTCTCACTGAGCTCCCAGTCTCTCACTAGACTCTTCAGATCCCAGCCACCACTGGATCCCTTGAGCTCCTTCACAACTAACCCGCTGTGGCTTCCAAGTGTCACCCACATTGTCCCGCTGAGTCCCTGACTCTGCTCTTCAGTTAACCTGCTGAATCCTCTGCATGCGTCACCCACACTGTTCCGCTGGGTCCCTAGCTTGACTCTGCTGAAGCTTTCCCCACTTCTTCACTGTCCCCGGCTAGTGAAAAAGGCTACTCTGGTACTTCTTCAGTCTCCACAGAACCTGGCCTCTGATAGCAGGAGAGACTGTCCCTTGCTGGCGACTTTGTGCCCTTTATATCTGACTCTGGTTCTCGCTTCCCTCTGGCGACAGGAGTGGTCCTCTCTGACGGCAACTGCTTTCCTTCACCTGTGGCAACTACTTGGTTCTCCAGTTGGCAGAACCCCAGATTTAGCAAAACCATATAGTATGAGGTCAAACCTAAACACTTTCAATTTGTATGCAATCAGGCAGGCCCTTGCACTACATAGTTGAAGGTAAATCTAAAGGAAATTGAACAAGAAAATTGCATAATGTGTAGCCAGCTTTAAAAAAAAAAAATCAAGTTGGTTGGTGTGTAGAGGGCACTGGGTACGCGCCTGACAAGGCAATCTCTCTCAATTCTGGAGGGGAATGGAAGGAATCAGGCAGCTGCTCTGAATATAGCAGGCCCTGGATAAAGCAGGTAATACAAGACCCCTGTCTAATCTAAGGCTGCTGATGAAATGAGTGTGGTGGAGATAGGCATCTACAAATGTATGTATATTAAGTGCTGATATACGACCTCTGTATAATGGCAGGGGAATGATGAAAGAAAGGAGATGTCAGACAGACAGCCGCAGGTGTGTGAAGGGTAATGAGTGCAGCAGGTAACACCAAGCCTCTGTATATAGCCGGGAGGTGAATGAGAAGAATGAGGTAGTATAGACCCAACTGATGCAATAGACCCAACTGATGCAACATCTCATTCTGAAGCTGGGTGGGTCATGGATGGAATGTAGTAGCAGAGCTGCAGCTGTTCTATGAGGGTACAGCCGGTCTCTGGAGTCAAGGAAAGAGACGTATTTACACCTTTTTTTATGTGCATGGGGCTTTATTGATCATTATGTATGCTTAATATGACACCAGCATGTGTCAGTGGGAGTGGGTTATAGGTTACCTTAACCACTTCAATACTGGGCACTTTCACTCCCTTCCTTCCCAGGCCAATTTTCAGCTTTCAGCGCTCTTGCACTTTCAATAAGAATTGCGCGGTCATGCAACACTGTACCCAGTGGAGTCTTCACCTTTCATATTTAGGGGGGCACATGGGGGGACAGGGACAAAAGTAAGGGGGCAACTATAAAATGCATATATATATATATAGATAGATAGATAGATAGATAGATAGATAGATAGATAGATAGATAGATAGATAGATAGATAGATATAGATATATAAATATATACTGGGGCCCTTTACTACGACCCCACAACGGCCCTTTCACATGTTCTGCAGTGAGCTCCCTTCCTACTGTATTGGGGCCCCCCCAGGGTGGCAGAAAACAAGATATATATGTCACCAGCATACCAAGAAAATATAAGGATCCAAAGCAGTGGGAGAACTTTCAGGGTTGCAAAGGTTGTCTTGCCTCCGGGCCCTGGTGTTCTGCCACTGTGGGGTTTCCCAGCCTCCTCTTGCTGTCCTGCCCCTGCTATTGACAGCGCTGGTCTGGCATCTCTTGGAATTTACAGGCTGGTTCTCCTGTCCTAAGGATGGGAGAAATCAGTCTGTTTTTTCAGTAACTGAGAGTCCTGGTGGAGTCCTTCCTGCAACTCGCTCTTCTCCCTGCCAATGAGGATGCAGGGGAAGGAGCAGATCGGGCGGCCGTGGTTGTGTGAGCGCTCACATTATACAGTGTCAGGGAGGGGGGAGGAATCACCCTCAGGAGCTGACTGGGGACTCTCTCCCTCTTAGGCATAGATTTTTTGTAAAAAAAAAAAAAAATTTTTTTGGGGGGGGGGGGGGGGCACATGGTGGGGCACAGCATAATGTTGGGGGGGGGGGGGTCAGGGCCCCCTCTGCCCCCCCTAGGGACGCCATTGACTGTACCCAAATGAAATTTTTATCATTTTGTTCACACAAATAGAGCTTTCTTTTGGTGGTATTTATTCACAAATCAAACTTTTATTTTTTTGCGATATAACTGAAAAATGAGCGGAAATTTAGAAAAAAAAAATATTTTCTACTTTCTGTTTTCAAAGAAATCCAATAAAATCGAATTTTGTCATAAATTTAAGCCAAAATTTATTCTGCTACATGTCTTTGGTAAAAAAAAATCCTGTTAAGTGTATAATAATTGGTTTGTGTGATCACGGACATATGTACGCAGATGATCATGTACAGATGTGCGCAGATGATTATGGACATATGATTTTAGTGTTATATATGTGGGGCAGGAGCGTTGCTAGGGGGTGGCTATTGGGGCTATATCCCCGAATCTGGGGCCCATAGCCCCTAGTCTCTTGCTGCAGGGTCCCTGCCTAACCAGCGGGTTGCGGCTGCTGCGGCGGGCAGGCTGGCTGCATGAGAGAGGCAGAGGAGAAGAGAGAAGCGGGCGGACGAGCAGAGATGATATCTCTCTCTGCCTGCTCCACATCAGCGCTCTTCACAGCCGGGCCTCTTTAATTTGGGAGCGAGGGGCGGTGAGCAGCAAAGAGAGATGACATCATCTCTCACTGCCCGCCACACATCAGTGCTCTTCCACCCTCACAGCACGGTGGAGTGGAGGTCACGTGCTCCCTGTCATTGTGGAGCTCCACTTTGCAGCCAGACCCCCTTGCTTCAATGTCGGCGGTGCAGTGGGGAGCAGCGAGATGACATCATCTCTCACTGTCCGGCCCACATCACAGCTCTCTAACTAAATGGACCAGTGCTGTCAGCCTGCCACCAGCAGCATCAATGCACATTTGGTAGCACTGGCTGGCATGGCAAGTTACAATCCACATCAGGTGGCAAGTGACAATCTGCAAATGGTGGCAGGAGACGTGGCAATCTGCAAATTGAGCTAGGAGACATGGCAAGTGACAATCTGCAAATGGTGGCAGGTGACGTGGCAAATGACAATCTGCAAATGGTGGCAAGTGACAATCTGCAAATGGTGGCAGGAGACATGGCAAGTGACAATCTGCAAATGGTGGCAGGAGATGTGCCAATCTGCAAATTGAGCCAGGAGACATGGCAAGTGACAATCTGCAAATGGTGGCAGGTGACGTGGCAAGTGACAATCTGCAAATGGTGGCAAGAGATGTGGCAAGTGACAATCTGCAAATAGTGGCAGGAGACGTGGCAAGTGACAATCTGCAAATGGTGGTAGGAGACGTGGCAAGTGACAATCTGCAAATGGTGGCAGGAGATGTGGTAAGTGACACGCCCAGGGCTCCCACTGATTCTGCAGTATGGTGAGTTGAACCACTTCATTATATATTAGAATGTAACAATAGAAATAATGCACTTTAATCACCCTGACACCATATCAACCATGGTGCCATGATGATTGAAGTGCCAACACCAGCCCGTGAAAAATTGCTTAGGTCGCCCCCCCCCCCCCCCCCCCCCCGCGCTGGCATGCAAAAAGGTTGGTGACCGCTGCTATGGGCTCTAGCCCCAGATCTTTTGCAGATCTAGCAACGCCCCTGATGTGGGGGACAGGTGTTTTTACTGTGTGGGGACAGTGTTTTGGGGACACTATTTTGGGGACAATGGGGGGTTATTTACGAAAGGCAAATACACTTTGCACTGCAAGTGCACTTGAAAGTGCAGTCGCTCTAAATCTGAGCGGTAGATCTGAAATGAGTGGAAGCTCTGCTGATTTTATCATCCAATCATGTGCAAGCTAAAATGCTGTTTTTTATTTTCCTTGCATGTCCCCCTCGGATCTACACCAACTTTACTTCCAAGTGCACTTTCAGTGCAAAGTGGATTTTCCTTTAGTAAATAACCCCCATTGTTTGTTTATATTGTGTGTTAGTGTGTAAAAAGCTGTAAAAAACAGCTCATACTCACTGATCACCGGCTGGCTGCAGCGATCTGCTCTCCTCTCCTCACTTCCGTGTAAGGAGAGGAGAACCGCTCGCCTAGCAACCAGCTCTCTGTTTACATCACATGACGTCTCTGATTGGACACAGCCGTCATGTGATCAGGAGGGCCAATCACAGAGCCCTCCTGCCGATCGGAGATGCGCCGTGTCCGGGTGCCACGAGGGCATCGGCATCACGACGCTGCATGGGCACGCTCGTGCGCGATCCCCCTCCTTCTGAGGGATGTTTCTGAACGTCCACATAGGAGGAGGAAGCGCCCACCGGCCGTATATGTGCAGTGGCCGGTTGGGAAGTGGTTAAAGCTGAACTGTGGGGAAAAAAAGTTTTTTTTTAAATTTGCTTTGTAAAAATAAACTACCTTTAAAGTGGTGTTAATAATAGGACACTTACCTTTCCTGGAATCCATTGGCTTCCATCGGCTGTCGGGTGCTGCCACTGCCATTGCCGGGAAGGGAACTCGGCAATGAAGCCTTGCGGCTTCACAGCTGGGTCCCTACTGCGCATGAGCGAAGTGTGCTGCACTCTCTTACTGGCCCGGCAGCGGGGGAAGGAGGGGGGGAGGAGAGGGGCCAAACTTTTGACATACCTCACTGCTCCCCCCCCCCCCCGAAAGGTGTCAAATGTGGCACTGGAGGGGGGAGGAGGCTGATAAGCGGAAGTTCCACTTTTGGGTTGAACTCCACGTTAATGATAAGTTACCTCTAATGAATGACCTCTAATGGGACCCTAGTGTGGATGGTGCTGTGCTATTAGTTTCATTCCTCCCAGACACTACTGTAAGTGTCAAACTTTCTAAACTAAAACTGGCCGTTCTAGTACAGTGAACAGGTTCACCAATAGGGGGTAGAACCAGCCCTCCTGTACTGGGCCCAGGGCCCATCAGTTCAGTAGAGCTTGTACAGAGCGGGGACTCTTTAAATCTTTGGGCACATATACAGTAATCTCACAAGCCGGGGCTCCCAACAATTGAATACAAGTTTGCTGGGCCCCCTCAGTTCAGTAGTAGGGGCCAGGGACAGAGAGGGGGCTATTTACTAATTTTCAGGATCAGGTAGAGTTATTCCCCTTCACACGGCTCCTGACAATCAACGTTCTGGCCTCTTCTTCGTAATTAATCTGCCAGGGCAGGCGGGGCATTTCATTTAATTGCTCTGCAGCACAGATGATTACTCTGCTTGATCCTGAAAATTTGTAAATAGTCCCCTCTCTGTCCTCCACCCCTGCTGCTGAACCAATGTGTCCCAAGATACTTTTATTTAGTTGCTGCCAGCTGGAGCTGATGGAATTACTGTACGTGCACAGCAAGGTATTTAAAGTCCATTCTCTGTGTGGGGTGGGGGCCCCCTCAGGCAAGCCGTAAAGGGCCACATGATTTCTAATACAGGCCCTGACAGTGAAGGATAGTGGGTTGCTCACTCTCCAAGATTCTCTCCCCTCATCCATTCACAAAATGTCTTCTGCTCATTTCACAGAATACCCCTCCTGAAAAGAATGCAAGACGTTTTGTGAATGGACAAGGGGAGAGGCAGGTGGCTAATGAGCAATATGCGTCCAATTCACTAAGAGATAAATAATGGCTAATTCTATTCAGTAAAATATCGCATGTGGAAACAATTGTGTAAGTGTTCAAGTCACTAAGAATTTGTAGTTAAATACCGCATGCGGTATGTGTTCGATTTAGCAGTAAATACTGCATTAAGGTGGTTGCTAAGAAGTCAGCCAGGAAGCCGGCCGCCGCGTCCTTAACAACTGATGACTCATCAGCTGTCAGCTGGCTTCCCCGCTCACAGCTGATTAAAAAAAAAAAAAGGCCGGAATGAAAAAATAAACGGCAAAATGTCAAAAAAACGGCTTGACGTCCCCCCCTAAATCCATACCAGACCCTTATCCGAGCATGTAGCCCAGCCCCCCCTCCTGAACCGTACCAGGCCGCATGTCCTCAACATGGGGGGATGGGAGCTTTGGAGCATGTTGATGGGACCAAGGCCTCTTCCCAACAACCCTGGGTGGGAGTTCCTTGCCATCTGACATTGCCAATGACCGTGTAGAGGCAATGTTCCCTCACAGCTCTCCCCGGGCCTTCTCCTGCAATCGGCGCACCCCCCCCCCAGATGGGGATGGCCTCCCGCGACTGTCTAACATGCCATTCTTCGCTTCACTCAGCCGACTTCTCCCCCCCCCCAGTGGCATCTCACCTCAGCTTATATAGGAGGCCCGCCCCCTGCCAATACCTATTGGGGATTGGTCAGGGCTCCCACACAAGCTGCCTGCCACTACAGTTCCAGGCCCAGCCCCCTTTCCAGAACCTTCTCTCTGGAAACAGGGGAGGTGCCCCAGAACTAGAGCACAAGTGGTAACACCCACCGCTACTCTGACCACTCCCAGCCCCCAGATCAAAAGAGACAGGCCTAGCTTGCAGCATAAGCCTGCCTAAATTTGCCTGTGCTGGATAACCTAGTAAAAAAACCTTACTAGCACCTAACCAGAGGGAGAAGACAGCGGAGGGAGAAGAAACTACCAGGGAGAGAAGAGGGAGAAGAAACACCGGAGGGAGAAAAAACACCAGAGCCCCTCCTGCCCCAAAGCACCTTACCTCCCATGTTGAGGGCACGCGGCCTGGTATGGTTCGGGGGGGGGGGGTGCTCGCTCGCCCCCCACCTTTTCTGACCTGCTGTGGGACCCCACGCTGTTTTTTTTTTTTCCTAATTTTTAATTGTCTGCTTTTTTTTTTACAATCAGCAGTGAGCGGGGAAGTGAGCAGGGAAGTGAGCGGGGAAGCCCGCTGACAGCTGATGAGCAACCACCTATTTGTCAAAAAACAGCCTGGGAGTCTCCTGACCCCCAGGCTGTTTTTTGACAAATACTGCATGTGATACCGCCACCTAAACCCTGGTGGTAATTAACGCATGCTTTTTAACGCTCTGGTTCGTTTGTGAATTGGACTTGAGCTTTTTATGCAGTATTTTTTTTCTTCCGATAAGTACTGTATAATTGTTTTTTTTTGTTTTTTTTGTAAATTGGACTTAGTTTACCGCATGTGATAATCTATGCAAATGAGTAATATGATACCCTTATCGAATGCGGTAAAGCTTTGTGAATTGACCCCATGGTGTCTTTCACTGTATAAGAACCGGAACTGTATATTGGGTGCTTACAGGGTGAATTGGCTCCTGTCTAAATTGGCCCTAGTATGTGTATGTATGAATGTTTGTTAGGAACGTTAGATTGTAAGCTCCCTGAGGGCAGGGACTGATCTGAATGCACAATATATATATAAAGTGCTGCGTAAATTGAAGATGTTATATAAGTATCTGTAATACATAAATAAAAAAACAGGCTTGCCTCACTTAAGAACCAGGTGCCGTTCCAGCGACCAGGTCGTTAAACGAATTGGTCTTTAAACGAGGAGCCACAAGTAATCAATATTTTAAGCATTCTTAAAGCGGAGCTTCACACAAAAATTGAACCTCCGCTTTTCGGAACCCTCCCCCCCTCCGGTGTCACATTTGGCACCTTTCAGGGGGGCGGGGGGTGCAGATACCTGTCTAAGACAGGTATTTGCACCAACTTCCGGCATAGACTCCCACGGGAGTCTATGCCTCTTCCTGTCCCCCGCGCTGTCTGCTGGGACACACACGGGTCCCAGGAGATAGCGGGGACCAGTTAGGATGCACAGCATGACTCGCGCATGCGCAGTAGGGAAACGGGAAGTGAAGCCGCAACGCTTCACTTCCTGATTCCCTCACAGAGAATGGCAGCGGCAGCTACTGAGGACCGAGGGACGGTTCGGCCTCGGGTGCCGACATCGCTGGATTTGGGGACAGGTGAGTGTCCTTATTTTAAAAGTCAGCAGCTGCAGTATTTGTAGCTGCTGACTTTTAAAAAAAAAAAATTTTGCGGGACTCCCTCTTTAACTACTGTACTGTATTGTATTGTGAAAAAAAAAGTCTAAACACAAAACTACAGTTCAATAATGTTGTTTTACTTTGCATAAGTACACAACACAAACTGTACTGTACAAATACAATGATGTATAGCTGGTCATTAGGGTGGGGAAAGCTGGTCATAAGTCCAAGTGGTCGTTAAAAAGGTAAGTCTTTAAACAAGGAGTATCTGTAAAACTAATGCCCCGTACACACGGTCGGATTTTCCGATGGAAAATGTCCGATCGGAGCGTGTTGTCGGAAATTCCGACCGTGTGTGGGCTCCATCGGACATTTTCCATCGGATTTTCCGACACACAAAGTTGGAGAGCAGGAGATAAAATTTTCCGACAACAAAATCCGTTGTCGGAAATTCCGATTGTGTGTACACAAATACGACGGACAAAGTGCCACGCATGCTCAGAATAAATAAAGAGATGAAAGCTATTGTCCACTGCCCCGTTTATAGTCCCGACGTACGTGTTTTACGTCACCGCGTTTAGAACGATCGGATTTTCCGACAACTTTGTGCGACCGTGTGTAGACAAAACAAGTTTGAGCCAACATCCGTTGGAAAAAATCCTAGGATTTTGTTGTCGGAATGTCCGAACAAAGTCCGACCGTGTGTACGCCCTATAATAGTTTTATCTAAAGCAGCACCATCCGCACATGGGAAACCTATCAGAAGGAATTTATTTTTACATAGCAAAATGTCCAAGAAAATGTTTTGTTTCCAGAATTTAGCTTCAAAGAATGACTGCACCCTTACACTTCTTGTACCTAGGCCTTCGCCAGCCTCAAACTCACCTGTCCGATCCAGTGAGATATCATCAAAGAAGAACTGCATAATTTGTCAAATTCCCCACCATTCTCTGTTCATAGTGCTGTAGGGTTCACAGTTAAGAGAGTTTGCTGTATGCAAAACAGAAGATATGCAAGCCAGTAGAATGGCAGGGGTATACTAGCTGGCAGTGAAGGCCTTTGTGTATCACCAATTTTAAGCTTCAGCCATTGGATGTTAGAGAACGATACATAGACATCCCCATCGTTGTCAGATCCAGCCTCAGTATTGGGAAATATGCGTTAAATATCCCTTGTTACATTAAAAGGTAAGAGTTGGAGAGTAGTTACCTAAAGGGTTGTTCGCAATAGACTGAAGAAGGAAGTCAAAGTAAGTTGAATTTAACAAGTTTATCTTACATTCTAAAAGCTGTCTCCTTATTTTCTGCAGCCAAAACTTTTTTATTTTTCTAGTGAGATAGATTTGGGAAATGTTAGTATCCATCCATTTTCCTTTGGGGATATTTCCAGGCCACTTCCTGTCTCTGGGACAATTCAGGAAGTGAGTGTAAATTTAGTTAAAGTGGTTCTAAAAGTAAAAGGTTTTTTGCCTTAATGCATTCTCTGCATAAAGTTTAAAAACCTTCTGTGTGCAGGATTGGTAGACCTCCACCTTGGTACATCCAAATTTATGCAAATAAAGATAGTATGAAACCTACTATCAAAAAAGCGGACTTTATTGGCACAACATGAGGCTGCTGATGATTAAAAATATGTTTTTATTTCTCCAGAAGTTAAAAACTAAGACAAAAAATGAGGCAACAATCTCTAATGTGCATGTCAACTGATGCGAACAACAACCCAACCCAGAAACGGAAGTAACATCCAGTGTATAGTTACACCAATACCCTTCATAAACAGTAAATGGTAATAATGCTCAAATCGGTGTTCATAGTTTTTCCATTCTGGAAAGCCAACGTGTTCCTCAAGAATTGCTCGCTTCCTCAAGGCTGGTTGGGTGGTTGTTGCTGCAAAACGTCAAATGACTCACATATAATTACACAATATATACAAGATATATCCAAAATAATTTTCATACTGGTTTTCATATTTCTGTTATCATAATATAAGTACAAATAGCATGTAGGAAGGAAGGAGGAAGGTGGAGTGTGTGCAGTTTGCTGCTGCTGTTGTTGTGGTATCAAGACAGACCTGTGTCTGAAAAACTGTCTGCCCTGTGTGAGACGACATCCCTGGGGTTGAACGTCAGGACGGTTTCTGAAGAGAAAACCCTATTAAGGGTACCATTGCTTTCCTCACCTGTGGATCCAAGCTGTGGAATACCTGTCCGCCGGCTGTTAAAATCAGACAAGGATATCCTTCTTTCTTGAGTGAAGTGGAGGTGGAGACCCTTGGTGCCGGTGTTCTGCCGAGAAAGTTCTGCTCGGCGGATAAGGACCCCCCTCTACTGCGCAGGCGCTGCGCCTGCGCAGTAGGATCCGGCGGAAATAGCCGAAGCGGAATAGCTGAAAATCAGCTGTACACGGCGCCTGTAAGAGGGCCCCTCGCGGGCTCGCTCCGCTCGCCACGCTTCGCTCGCCACGCTTCTGGCACGGCCTCGCTTCGCTCGGCTCTTTTAGATTCCCCCTCTAGGTCCACTTGGATGGTGGGGAAGGAACCTGGACCCAGGGCCCAGGCGCCGTGTACAGCTGATTGAAGAGTTTGAGCTTCGGGTATCTCCGGTGGCTGACAGTAGTTCGTACTGTGCAGGCGCTGCGCCAGCGCAGTACAGGGGGGGAACTTATCCGCCGAGCGGAACTTTCTCGGCAGAACACCGGCAGGCTAATGCACCTGGCATACATGATCTCTATAATCTGAGGTCCAACATATCTGGTAAGCGGCTAATTTAAACATTTGTGGGCTGAAAGAGCACTGATATTCTCCCAAGCACAGTAGAATTACGGCTGATATATTTTTTTACTACACGTTGGGACTATTGTTTATTTATTTATTTATTTGCTTACTCACGGTTTCTGAACTTTTAAGAATGCTGATCTGGTGATTTGTATCCATTTATTTCACATCACAATTAGTTACATGTTTGTGGTAAATATTTATATTCACTTATCATTTAGGAAAGATTTGTATCAGTATTTATTTTGGCAACTCAGTTGCATACTTATATGTTACCTATAACAAGGTAATATCACTTGTGGATGCGCGCTTGTAATATTTTATGACAGTTTTGGGGTCTTCTGGTATTTGGGGCTTGCACAAGCAGCTGCACTGCATTTTTTGTTCATTTATCTGGTTAGCGCAAAATATACACACTTTTTTGACACAAATAGCATGCTTGCCTGGTCAGGACATTTTTGGAGAGTGAATGGTAAAAATGTCCCAGGAACGGACACAGGAGCCCCATCCTGAGGGTGAGGAGAGGGGAGATGGATCAACCCCACAGACAGAGAGATCTTTGGAATGGCTTGTATCAAGTGCCACAACATGTACTCTATAAGGATACAAAACAGCAGTGGCACCCCGTCCATTAGGGGTGCCCCCCCATACATGCGTCCAGCCCCCTAATCTACATGCAGGGCGCCAGACGCATGGATTCCAATCTTTTTTTTTTTTTTTTTTAAACACGTGATTAGAGCCAGAGGCTCTAATAGGCTTCAAAAAAGGGTGGGCTCGGAGCACAGAGCCCTAATCCCACCCAGTTGTGTGACAATAGCAAATGAATATTTGCTATTGTCACACTGATTCTCCTCCTGGCCAATCAGGAAGCGGATCTGAGACCCATTTCCCGATTGGCCGAAAGGAGAAGCGTTCCAATTGGCCTAGGAGGAGGAGGGAGGAGACGCACGGCGGAAGCCACCGTGATGCCTGTGTAGGAGAGCAGGGGAAAGGGAAGCCGTTGCCCGTGATGCCGAGGAGGAGAGCAGGGGAAGAGGAAGCCAACGCCCGGGTAAAGCGCTGCCTGCCATAGATGGGTTAAGTGCCGGTGCTCCTGATGACCTGACCAGAGTGGGGGAGGGGGGCTGTGGGTGCACTGTTTAACGCCCCACCAAAACATTTTACGACCAGCCGCCACTGCAAAACAGAATACATATACCAGCTCCCCTTGTACTTACCTAAGCCCGTTCTTGACCCAGCGATGTGCCCGTGAGCAGCATTGCTGCTCTCTCTTCCCTCACTGATTCAGAGGCAGCAGCGGGAGCCATTGGCTCCTGCTGTTGTCAATCACAGCCAGTGAGTGGGGGACAGTGGGAGGGTCCGAGCCACACTGTGTGTTGCAATGGACACACAAAGTGCAGCTTGGGAGCGAGTCCACACAAGTACCCTCATAGCAAGCGGCTTGTTATGGGGCACTAAGTAGGGGGGAGCCAGAAGCACCGGTGGGGGGCCAGAGAAGAGGAGGATCAGGGCTGCTCTGTGCAAAACCATTACACACAGCAGGTAAGTGTGACATGTTTTTTTTTGTTTTGTTTTTTAATTTACCCTTTTAAAATCACTTTAAAATGAGGGGACAATCCCATGTTTAACAGTTGTCACTGGCAGAAGTGTCCTATCACCTCCATTTTCATTGACCAAAAGTGGGATTTCTTCTCACTCTGCTTGTCACTGGCCAGGAAGTGAGAGAGAAGTGTCCCCAACAGGGACATAGACAGCAATAAAAATGGGAGAGGTTATAATCCTTAAGCCTCGTACACATGACAAGAATATTGGATGAATGATCGTCTGTTTTTTTTTTTTCGGTTTGTTTTTTTTTGCATGTTAGTTTCATACCGAAAATCAATAGGTTACTAAAGTTATGAAAATTCTCGTACAGAATGCATTCTTTCGTTTACAAGCATGCATGGACTCCTTCATTCTGGTATTGTACAAGTTTTTCCTATGGTGTGTACTAGGCATTACACACTCTATCCAAAAAATGGAAGAAAAACTGTTAGGATTTTTATTTTTAAGTGGATTGACATTGATGATGATGATGATGATGATAATATTGATATCAGGGTGGCTTTAAAGGGAAGAAATGTGGAATACCATCAACAACAGCAATTTGTCAGTGTTTGGCATATACAAAGTACAGATAACATAAGACCTGGGAAAACAACTAAATACACAACTGGAATTAATATATGGGGACTGTTGTACTTGTCAATGGATTCTGTCCATCCATCCTCAGATTTATACAGCCCTACCAGTCACAGCACAGCCAATCACCTAACCTTTGCTGCTGTGATAAAGCAATGCTGCTTAGTTATCCCCCTGTACCCAGCCTGAGATTGAGCCCTCGTTCACATCGAACACAGCTTTGAAATTGTGCGACTTCATCTGAACTCACGCGATTTCAAAGCCGCATTTCAGTCCGACTTCCGGGGCAACTTGAAAGACGTCTGTGCAGGTTCATGCATAGATGTCTATTGAAGTCACTCCCACAGTCGCCAAAAGTAGTGCAGGAACTACTTTTGAAAATCGGTGCGGCGCCACAAAGTTGGCGTCTGACCACTTGGGATGCTCTCATTGCCGGCAATAGGCTGCGATTTAACATGCGATTCGACAGGCACTGATGTGAATGGGAGCTGAACATTGAAGAAGCAGCATTAAAGATTGAAGATGAGGATATCACAATCAGTATGTTTTTTTTTTTTTATATTCTTTATTTTAGTTTTTGGCAAAATACAAAAATACAAAATAGAGTATAGAAATACAAACAGGGCATCAGCCCGTCTGCAGGGGAAACCTCCTGTGCAAATGGTATTGAAAGAAAAAGCAAAACAAAAACCAGAACATAACTGAAAGGTTCAGGGAAATGAACCAGAAAAGATCCACTTACTTTGAGAGGGTTCCCAACCACAGAAAAAGCAGGGTCCCCTCATCCACCATCAGGATTCGCCTTCCACTTATATATATTAGTATGTTTTTTTGTCTGCACATGTGCATACTGCACAGCCTGATTGGCTGGTTGCTCCTCCCCCAGAGTGAGTGCAGCTGTACAGGGGACCATATAGGGTTGCCACTTTTTCTTCAAGCCAAACCCGGACACTTTAGCACAGCAAAAATGTTTTATTTTTTTTTTTAGTATACAGTATAGAATTGTAACAGACCTGGGACACCTTTGGGCACTCCAAAGAGAATAGTAATGCGGTGCACATAGTAGACATGTGCACTGCCGAAAAATTTGTTTGGTTTCGTTGCATTCATTTTTTTTTTTTTTCGTCTTTCAGGTTATTCGTAATGATGGAAATTTGTTATTTTGAATATATTCGTAACTTTGGAAAAATTAAAATTCGTTATGTTCCATTTGTTTAGATGCGGTATTCGTAAATTCGTAAAGTCGTAAATTGGAAAATCCGAAATAAAAACTGACTAACTAAGAATAACTAACTATTAAATTATAGGTATTGGAATTCCCTTTCAAATTTGGCTGTTTATGAACGTAACGAATACAAATTTAACCGAAGTTGCGAATTATCCGAAATAACGAATGCAGCATCTAAATGAATAGAACGGAACTAATTAATAATAATAAATAATAATAATAAAAAGGTTTTATTATTATTATTATTTATTATTAATAATTTGTTATGTTCCATTTGTTTGGATGAGTCATTCGTTATTTCGGATAATTTGTAACTTCGGATAAATGGCCAAATTTGAAAGGAAATTCCAACACTTATAATGTAATGGTTAGTAATAGTTAGATTGTAAGCTCTAAGGAGCAGGGCCCTCTAAATCCTACTGTATTAAAGTGTATTGTATTTGTACTGTCTACCCTCAAGTTGTAAAGCGCTACGTAAACTGTTGGCGCTATATAAATCCTGTATAATAATTAGTTATTATTTCAGATTTTCAAATTTTCGGGTTTTCTAATTCTCGGATTTTCGTTCTTATTTTCATATTTTTATTCTTATTTTTGGATTTTGGGATTTACGAATTTTTAGAACAAAATTCGTTAAACGGTTTTCGTTAATTTGAATATTTCCGAAATAACGAATTTGTTAAATTTAGTCGAAAAACGAATTCGAAGCGAAACGAATAGCACATATCTAGCACATGTCTAGCGCACAGTGCCCCCTCACCCTCCTGTCAGGCTCTGTTCTGAGCCGCATTCTTATCTGAATAATGTCCACCTGAAACCCGGACACATGATTCAAAACCCGGAGAGTTTGCAACCCTGGAACAAGAAGAGGATGATAGTAAGGCCTCATGCACACAGGACATTTTTCTATCACTCCTAGGCGCCTTTCCTCCTGGCAGTGGCGTTTTGACAAAAAAAAACTCTAGACGCTTATGTAACACGTTTAGCTGTGCATGCGCTTGGGCAATGAATTCATTTCATTGGCCAGAATAATCAGTTATTCTAGCCACTGAAATAAATGAACCCTCAAGCGCTAAACGTGCGTTTGGACACAGTTACTGGCATTGGGCGTTTTTTTCTGCCAACACACCATGGCAACCAGGATGCGCTGGTTGTGGATTTTTTTTTTTCTGCCTCTAAACTCTTCTTACTACCTATGTGTGCATGGATATATAGGCTAACATACAGGGGTGTTTAGAGGGAGAAAAAAAATGAAGGCAGTCAGTAAGATGCAGGTACTTATTTTAGCTGCATTGAAAATACATTTCATTTTTTTAAGAATAAATAAATGCTTTAACTGGTGTTAATATCTGCTTTGAGCTCAGCTTTAAGCCTAGAGGGTATAGCTGTATCAGCATGGATGGCACCAAGTGCACTTTATCACAATGTCTGTATTAGGCCAGGGGGGGTTAATGGAAGGAATGCAGGAGGAGACAGATATCTGCAGTTGTTCTGTAGGGCAAGGGTCAGACTGATGTAAGGCTTCTGTGCAGATTGCATGACTGTGCACTCACTGACCTGATTCCAGAGCTTGCAGGAAACTTTCTGCATAACTCTGCTCAGATAACACAGCAATCGCATTAACTCTCTCAGCACACTATACCGCTTTCACAGGGACTATAACATAGCTCCCAACTGTCCCTGATTTCGAAGGACTGTCCCTGATTTAGAACAAAGTCCCTCTGTCCCTCTTTCCTCCTCATTTGTCCCTCATTTTGGTCTGATCTATATAGTTGTATATAAAATGCACTTTTTATCTTTCAAAAAGCGTTTCCTAGTGCTAAACCTTTCATCCAATTTCTAAATTGCTGCATTCGTACATTTTAAAAGCCAATATAAAGGAATAGTAGTGGTAAAAAAAAGTCCTTGTGGATTTAATTAACCTTTTTTTTTTTTGGTTAATTCTCCTTTAAGGGGGTGTGGCAGGGGGCGTGTCCTATGCCTACATACGTTTGATAGTAGGTGTCCCTCATTCCCGTCTCAAAATGTTGGGAGGTATGATATAGTTTTATCTTAATATAAAACGTTCATACCAGAAAAATGGAGGGGGGGGGGGGGGCTGCTATTGCTGATCTTTTGAAAATGCTAATTGCCATGTTGTCACACTGATCTAATAGCTTTAACAATTTCCAAATCATTACCCAGTATGTACAGTATGCACATCAGAATTTTCAGACTTCACGCCGATATTCTAATCTGCATGTTTGGTTGGGGGGGGCAGTAACTTTATAGCGGGGCTCCACCCAAAAGAGGAAGCTCCGCTTGTTCGCACCCCCCCTCCCCCCCTCCACTGCCACATTTGGCACTTTTTGATGGGGAGAAGGTACCTGGTTTTGTCTGGGTTACGATCCCCGATCTAAGAAATTTCCGGCCCCTCCTTCCCCCGTTGCCTTATGGGACACACACAGGTCCCACAAGACGGCGGGACCATTCAGAAAGCGCAGCGCGACTCGCGCATGCGCAGTAGGAAACCGGCTGTGTAGCCTGAAGGTTTCACTGCGGGTTAGCCTCACTTATAATTGGTGGCGGCCCGTCCATACAGGCCGCAGGGGCTGCCCCCCTAATCCATGCGCCCGGCCCCTAATTTATATGCTGGGCACCAGACGCATGCATTCCAGTGGTGTTTTTTTTTTTTTTTTAGAAGCACAAGGTTAGAGATTGAGGCTCTAATTGGCTTAAAAAAAGGGTGGCCTCGGGGTGCAGAGCACTGCTCCCCGAGCCCACCCAGTTGTGTGACAATAGTGAATTAGTATTTGCTATTGTCTTCCTGATTCTTCTCGCTGCCAATCAGGAAATGGGACCCGTCACCTGATTGGTCAAGAGGAAAAACGATCTTATTGGCGGCCGAGGAGGAGGAGGGAGGAGACGCAGGGGAAGCCGCCGAGGAGGAGGAGACGCAGGGAGAAGAAGCCACCCGGAGGAAGCGCTGCCCATGATCTAGATGGGGTAAGTGCGGGGCTGTTGACCGTTCGACCTGGGTGTGGCGATGGTTTGACTGTTAACCAACCCCCCCAAAAAAATTTACCGCCATTTCTTACACCTGAAGCCGACTGACGAATTGGCTCAGGGTGCCGACATTGCGGGGTCTCTGGACAGGTAAGTGTCTTTATATTAAAGGTCAGCAGCTACAGTATTTGTAGATGCTGACTTTTCTTTTCTTTTTTTCACAGACTGGAGCTCCTCTTTAAGAGCCCTTTCACACTGACATCCTGGCCGTGTCAGGGGAAAAAGTGCCGCTAGTTTTATCAGCGCTTTCCAATAGTTTTAGAGGCGCTTTTCGGCCGCTAGAGGAGCACTTTTAACCCCTGATAGCAGCCGAATAAAGGGATAAAATTGCCCGCCAAAGCGCCGCTGCTTTGGCGGCAATGCCCATTGATTTCAATGGGTAGAAGCGCTTTATACACCGCTCCTAAAGCACCCCAAAGATGCTGCTTGCAAAACTTTTTTTTAAGGTCCCGCCAGCGCAGCGCCCCAGTGTGAAAGCACTTTGGCTTTCACACTGAGACTGCAGACGAGGCATTTTTCAGGTACTTTACATGCATTATTTTTAGCGCTAAAGCGCCTGAAAAACGCCCCAAGTGTGGATGGGGTCTAAGTACTGAAGCCAGGGACAGCCAAGCAACAATTATTTGAACAGAGATCAAAAATAAACACTCCTGAATGGGTCTCAGTACACTTCCTTTAAGCAGATCTAACCTACAGTATATTACCAAAAGTATTGGGACACCTGTCTTTACATGCACATGAACTTTAATGGCATCCCAGTCTTAGTCCATAGGGTTCAATATTGAGTTGGCCCAGCCTTTGGGCTATAACAGCTTCAACTCCTCTGGGAAGGCTGTCCACAAGGTTTAGAAGTGTGTCTATGGGAATGTTTGACCATTTTTCCAGAAGCCCAACTGAGAGGTCAGGGACTGATGTTGGCCGAGAAGGCCTGGCTCGCAGTCTCTGCTCTAATTCATCCCAAAGGTGTTCTATCGGGTTGAGGTCAGGACTCCTTCATCAAAGGGAAGGCCAATTCAATATTAAACCCTACCGACTACGACTGGGATATCAATAAAGTTTATGTGCGTGTAAAGGCAGGTGTCCCAATACTTTTGGCAATATAGTGTCCATTTTAAAGCTGGCCAAAGACAGTTCACATTTTGGCTGATTTCTGCTGAATTGGTCGAAATTCAAGCCATAGATGGCCCCTTAACAGAGAAGTATGGGAATTAGAAAAAAAAACATTTATATTCACCAAGGTAAATGCAGCATTGAACGATCTGCACTGTGAACTGAGCAATCAAAGACCGCTGATAATTCAGTTTTCAACATTCCGTGTTAGGCTGTTAGTCAGTGGCTCTCTGCTCGACCAGAGCGTTGGGCTGTGGAGTGGGTGAGAGCGACTGGCTCAAGCTCTCTGTCAATCACTGAGAGGCTGAGCCAGCTGTCGGTGCAGGCTTCTGGGCGGTACCCAACCATATAGTCAGGATCTTTTCAGAGCCCGGTCTGGCTCTGCAACGTCAGCAAACAGTTTGTTGAGAAAAAAAAATTCCCCTCTTGGTGATCTATGTACATTACAAGGATTTTTAAAAAACTTTGTTGCGGATTCCTACCTTTTGTTATTCTGAAGAAATCCCTGTGTGTTTGTCTGTATCCATGTGGGAAAGTGAATCTAATGTGAGTGGTTTCATATTATCAATCAGCTGCAGCAGTTGCAGGGCTCTAATGAAGAAAGCTGCAGGGCCTGCATCCTTTTGGACGTGATTTCCTATTGGGAGTATCTCACCAAAAATGACATTTTTGTTGCAGGGGATGCCTGAAATCTGACTTGTATTTTAGGCAGACTTCTGGGAAAATCGGTGAGCCAATCACACAAGCAGGAAATGATGTTTCTGGGGAGTGGTCAGTACACATCCTGTGTACAAAACACCTCCATGTAGCCATATTGCAATGCATTTTCAGAAAAGTGCAGCGGCTGCAGATTGAAAAGGAAAGGTAATTTTTAATAACATTCAATTACAATATGACTTGTGTCACAATTCTACACGCTATATTATTTTTTCTTTATTTGCAATTTTTTTCCCCCACGAACATGGAGTTACCCTTTAACCACTTGCAAACCAACCGCCGCAGTTTTACTGCGGCAGAATGGCAACGTCTGGGCGAAACAACGTTATGTAATGTCGCTTCGCCCTGTGGCCACTAGGGGCACGCGCACGCCCACTACTCACCCCCGGAGCCGATGCGAGTGCCCGCCGGCCTCCCGCGATCGCTGCTGACACATAGTTTCCCTTTCTCTGATGGGAGAAGAGACCTGATCAAGTGTTCATACAAAGTATGAACAGCGATCTGTCATCTCCCCTAGACAGTCCCATCCTTTGGTTAGAACACAGAGAGGGAACCCAATGAACCCCTTGATCGCCCCCTAGTGTTAACCCCTTCCCTGCCAGTGTCATTTACACAGTAATCAGTGCATTTTTATAGCACTGATCGCTGTATAAATGCCAATGGTCCCAAAAATGTGTCAAAAGTGTCCGATGTGTCCGCCATAATGTCGCAGTCCCGATAAAAAAAATTGCAGATCGCTGCCATTACTAGTAAAAAAAAAAATAATAATAAAAATGTCAAAAAACTATCCCCTATTTTGTAGACGCACTAACTTAAACCAATCAATATACGCTTATTGTGATTTTTTTTTTACCAAAAATATGTAGAAGAATACATATTGGCCTAAACTGAGGAAAAAAATTGTTTTTTTTATATATTTTTGGGGGATATTTATTATAGCAAAAAGTGAAAAATATTGAATTTTTTTCAAAATTGTCGCAGAGGTGATCAAATACCACCAAAAGAAAGCTCTATTTGTGGGAAAAAAAGGACGTCAATTTTGTTTGGGTGCAACGTCGCACGACCGCGCAATTGTTAGTTAAAGCGAAATTTTGGCTGAATCAGCAGGAATCGGCTGAAATTAGAGCTGTCTGTGGATAGTTTTACCCAGCGTGCCGTACTATAATCTGACCTGATAAAAAAAAGCTGGGTAATACCTACACGTTAGCAATGTCAGGCTTCTTTCGTCACCACCTAAACGCAGCCCTGGTGGCAGGCCATGTGCCATCTGTCAAAGGGTAAATGCAAGCTGATCCAGTAGCTTTATTACGTTCTGACGCAAAGGAATTATGCAGATCAAGATTTCCTACTTCCCTTCCCGTATGCTTGTTTCAGTGCAGTTTCATATGTTGGAACCCAAGTACTGGAGCCAGGAACAGCAGGGAACTAGCATTTTCACAAAGACAGCAATGACTAGACTATTTCTGTAATGACAGGCTTCCAGTTAAACCAGCTGTCATATTGAAATCCCCCTAGAGGCTTGAACTTCAAATAAGCATTGTTCTTCCTGACCTTGACCAGTATGGCCCAAATGACACATTTCTTGCTGTAAGAAATCTTCCTGCTTTAATTTAAAAAAAAAAAAAAAAGTTAAACAGTTTGCTGACTACTGAAATTTTTTTTACTTGATTTCAGGTAAGTGACTGACTTGCTGGGTCAGTTGAGAAAGTTCCTCATATGATACCTTAGGCGTATGTAACTCATGCCTCCCAAGAAGCTCATTTGTGCGGGTTGTGTGCTGCCCCATATTGGCTTCTGCCATTTACCAGTGCTAGTCTGAAGGTAAAAGGAAAGTTTGGATTGGTTGCTACAAAGACCTCCTTCAGATCTAGGGTTGCCACCTGTCCAGGATTCACCCGGACAGTCAGGGTTTTGAATCAGACTGAAACCTGGACACATTATTCAAACTGGGCAGTGGCTCCTCAAGTAACCAAGATAGTCACACAAATCTGTTGCCACCCGGGAGCTGCAGGAGACTGTCTTGGGGCAAGTTCTGCAAGTTTGGCATCACTGGGTGACAGGGTGATGATGTCAGAAAGAGCAATTTGGCCACACCCACTGTCCGCTGCGGCACGCTATGCACACCACATTACTACTCTCCTTGGGGCACCCAAAGCTGTCCCAGGCCACTAAAGTGTTCGGGTTTGGCTTGAAGAAATGGTGGCAACCCTATTCAGCCCTCTTGACAAATGAAAGTCATTATGATATATAACTGAAACTGTGTGATTTTCTTTTCCAATCATTTTTATTAAGGTTATAACCCATACAGATATAAAACCATACATAACAGTATAGAAAAATACCAGTACACAAGAACATTAGTGACATACACCATTGGTCGCTAAGGAACCGGTATAACGCAATTTGGGGCTCTGACTATAATTCTTAAAGAGGAAGTAAACTCTCCCACTCTGAGGCTGCTTTTCATTTAGTTCATTATAATAAGTAATTATCAAACTATAGCCGCTGTAATCCAGCCCAAATCGCATATTACTTACCGTTTAAAGAAACTTTAAAAAACTTGTTTCCAGGGGTTAGGCAGCGCCATCTTAAGTATTGTTTTCTGAGTCCACAGTAGAGTGTATTTCCACCCTTACATTGAGCACTTCCTGTACTGTTAACCAAGCCTCCTTCTCAATCCAACGTTTCTATGGCAACCCTGCTTTACTGCTCATAGCTGACTTGTTTGAGTTCATAGTATTTACTTGTGCCAATTATCTAGTGTTTGCCTTTGTCAGTCTTATCAGCTTCAGCTGGTAAGGCTGCAGTAATGCTGTCCGATGGCCAGGTTTACACCGCATGTGATGTCACATGAAGTGTAGTAGGAAGCTCTGAGTGATTATGCAGTGTAGGAAGATCTGATAATAGACAGATAAGTACACAGAGTGTGCCGTAAATCAGGGGAGATCTGGGCATGCTCAGTGAAATCATTCTAAAGAACAAGAAGGATTACAACAATACTAAGCAAGTAAGGAGATATCTACAAGCAATGTTCATTAGGGTTTTTTATGCTGATTTACATGGGACAAAGTTGTTGGGGAGAGTTTACAACCACTTTAATAACAAAACGTACATCCTCCGAAGAGGAACTGCATGACCAGGGGACATCCTCATCGAAGACGAGGTGTCATCTCAGCTTTGAATCGATCATGGTAGTTGTGTTTGCAAACGCAGCCCTCAGACAGGGAGTGGGACCAATGGCGGCCGACCAGCAGTCCTACATCACTCCCCAAACTACCAAAAGGTTTAATAAAGAGAAAAAGGCAAGAAAAGAAAGAGGAAAGGGATGAAGAAAGAAGAAAGGGAAAAGATACAGTGAGCCTCTCCTAGGGCACTAAAAGGCTAGGCTTAGATCTGACGAGGCTGCCCCCGTCAGGTAGATGATCCAGGGGTCCCGGGTTTTATCGAATCGGGGAAGCTTGTCCTGCAGGATGGCAGAGAGACGTTTGTTTAATATTATCCAGGACAAATTGTTCTTTAAGAGGTCAAAAGTTAGCACCGGGGATTTCCAAGATCTTGCGATTGTTTTTCTGGCTACTGTAAAAATGAAAAATATTAGGCGTTGGGTGGGTCTTGGGGCTCCCCCAACAGTGTATCCGAGGCGTGCCTGTTGTGGGGACTTAGTCAAGCTAGTCCCTGTGAGGGAATAGATAAAACTAGATACGGATCCAGAATCGACAAGCTTTTGGGCATATCCACCATGCATGATACGCTGTTCCCTCTTAGCCACACCCCTGAAAACACAGGGGGGGGAGGCTCCCGGCACCTATTGGTCAATTCTAGCGTGGACCATGTACTATCATGTTAGAGAAATTATACTTTAAATGTCAGTTATGAAAGACGCCATTTTGTTTATCATGGCCTAGAAATAAGCTATGAATCTAGGATTGAGCTAAAACTAGTAATAAAATGGAGTCAGCAATATAATATGCTTAGATATGCAGTTTTGCATATATCCTGTATTTTTGTGTTGGCTTGGGGAGTTTTCAAGTCAGTATCCTGTAACCATTGTTAGATGAAGATAAAGTCTGTAACAGACACTTCCACCTTTCCTGTTGTGTCCAGAATAAAGTTGAAAATACATGAGACTGGGCATTTTAAGACAGGAAAGGGGGGTGTCCAGGGCTTATAAAAAACAGACATGTACCACAGTATTCTCTTCAGAAATGACGATGACAGCATGAAGATGTAATGCTATTCATTTCTCTTGCATATGCAATAAATATTACCTTGATGCCCGAGGACGGTCTGAGATGGTGAATTATTTCCCTAACAATTTGGTCCTTCGAAGAGCCGGGAGTCCCCTGAGAAGCACTGGCCAACAGTGACCGATGACCGTACGGCAAAACTGTAAGTCCTCCGCCTTAAATTAGATGTTAAAAAGAGGCCGGTCCGCTGAACTAGTGCCTCCCGGGCAGCGACTTACCAGATCAGCACAAGAGACCGCTCTCGGGACAAGGTAGGATTTTTATTTTTATTTTATTATTAACCTTTTGTGTTAGACTTGATTAGGAATTTGATGAATAAGGGATCTGAATATATACATACAATGTAGAGATTGATTGAATGTTTATCTGTTTCTGTCCTATCTGCTTTACTCTTGTTGAGGGGAAATAAGTGGTCACGTATTCCCCGTATAGATCCGTCTGTGGCCATCCTGGATGGGCAGACCTAGTGACTAGCCCGCGTTTTGGGAACACGCGCTCAGGGCGACCTGGCGGCAGTCGAGCACTGCGGGTGTTCTCTCTTGTGTGTTCTTGTTTGTTTCTTCTGGTTAATTGTCATTTGATATAGGGGTATGGTCCCATACTAATATCCGGGTGCAGATAAAGGAAATTTGTCGATTGGATCTTAGATCCAGACAGCCTTGTAAACTGCAGAAAATCCCTTGGGGACACATAAATACTCCTAGATCAAAACCTAAAGAAGCCCCTGTTGATACAAGGGTGTGGCCTGATAGATTTCTAGGCATATAAATACCCTTGGATCAAAAATACTTCCAGATAAAGAACCCCCCGTTGATACAAGGGTGTGGCCTGATAGCTTTTCAGGCATATAAATACCCTTGGATCAAAAATACTTCCAGATAAAGAACCCCCCCCCCCCCCCGATACAAGGGTGTGGCCTGATAGATTTCCAGATAACAAATAGAGGACATTTGGCGGACCGTAGTGTTCATGCCAGCCTCATATGTTGTATTAATCCTGAGCAGGCACATAAATACCCTTGGATCTAGGACTGAAATATTAAATGTTTTGATAGGATGAAAGAACAGTCGGGAGAATTCAGTTTCCTCGTAATTCTGTAAATGCTCTCTACAAGTTAGTGAAGTAACAATGAAGGAACAGTCGGGAGAATTCAGTCTCCTTGTAATTCTGTAATTCTCTAAGACACCAGTGTTTTAGCAATACACAAGATCAGTAATCTAGAAGTGATATATCATGACTAGAAAGTCTGTGAGTGATTGCAAGTGATAAGATACTGTGTGTGTGTGTTGTGTCATTGTGAGAAGACATTAAAAAAAAAAAGAGCTCCGTGTGCACGATAAACAAAGTAGGTATGATCCATGGAAAATCTGTTGGTGTGAATGAAGATGTTAAGTATATGTGTAGTCTAGACAAAGAGAATGTGACATTTCTTAAAATGTGGAAAACAAAGTATGATTTTGATGCGTTTTTAAATAAGGATTATTGTGTAATACTGTGTAGAAAGCTTAAAAATGATGCCGGCACGAAAATAAGAAAACAGAAGAAATTAGGCCTTCCCCAGGCAAAGAAATGGCTTGAGGAGGCTAACCATAGGTTAAATTCAGAAAACCATAAAAAGACTATGTTTTTGAACAAAGAGGAGGACAATAATATGACCATCCTCTGAAGTTTAGTTCAAAACGTAACAAACCAAATGCAACCTGACTCTCCACTGTTTGTTGTTCCCCCATGGTCACCTGGGTCACCCGCAGATGCAACCGATTCTCCTATGGCTGCAGCTAAACCCCCTCTCAAGATGACTCTTGCTGTCCAGAGGAGTCCACAAGAGACCCCCTTTACAGCAACTGTTACAAAATTTTTCGGGGACCTGGTGAACCAATTGATATCCCTCTCAGCAGGGGAACAAACAGAATGTGGAGAGGAAGAATTTCCACTAATTGAAGTTCCCAACCCTAGGGCAGGACAAAATGTAGGTGGTATAGTAGTCCCCAACACTATGATGGTATATCGCCCCTGGACCCCCGAGGATGTTAAAAAAAAACTACTGAAGGGGTACCACATCCCAAGGTCAACATAGCTCAAATCAGGGATGGTATCATGGGAATGATTGCTAACTATCATCTTATTGGGAGGGAAATAGAGCAGAATATCAGACAGATCCTGGGTCCCGACTGGCATCATGTAGTGGGAGAATTGGAGTGGATTAAACAATCAGGGAGTTGTGCTGCCTCATGATGATGCAGCACTAGAAAACAGGAGAAATGCTCTTATTACAAGGATAGAGAACAGAAGGATGGGAAACACCTGAACAAGGCCCCGCATTCAGGACTATGAAAACAAAAAAAAAAAAAAAAAAGAGAAGGGAGTGTTTCCTGTGAGGTAAAAGAGGTCATTTGGTAAAAGAATGTAGATCAAACAGAGAGGAAGAAGCATGACTAGAAGATGTTAGTATGTCTGCAGAGAGAGATACAGAAGAAAATGATGAGAAAGAATCTGAAATTTTGGATGTGTGCACTGTTGAAACTTGTTTGCATGCTAAAGTCAAGTCAGAAATAATCTTGGTTGTGAAGGGTAGATGGCTAACATTTCTCTGTGATACTGGGGCTTGTAGGACCCTAATACACCCGCTGGATATGAAAAAGGTAAAGAAAAAGGTGTAGTATATGTAGAATCTGCAAAATGGGTTGATGCACCAGGAGGTCATGTCTGAAGGCCTTACTGTGGAAGATCCACAGACAGGTAAAAAGGATCAGTGTAAAATTGTCATTATGACTAAATGTCCTGTTAATTTGTTGGGTAGAGACATGTTGCACGCTCTTGATATTTCTGTCGTACCAGTGGAGGGAGGTCTCAGAGCCCATCGGCTGTGTGAAAAACAAATCACAGCCGTGGATAATGAGCCCTGATACTGGTACAGCCTGGAATTTGCAAACTGAGGGATTAAATATACCCAAAACCCTGGCAGAAATAATTGATGAAGAGTCTGTGAGGAAAAGGTATAAGGTCCAGGCAAACCTCTATTGCACCATGTATTACAGAAAGATCTCTGGGCCTGATAAGTCCTATGAGAAACAGTTAACGAGTCTCACTAACACTGAAGTTCTATTAAAATGTCTGTACTGTGATAAGGAAGGAAATAGCGTGGCTACTTGTCTCCTACCATAGCCTATTCTGCAAATATACAGGCAGGATACTGTACCTCATGTTTCGGTCACCCGGAACCCCAAGGTATCATGGCATGAGCTAGGAGAACTTATCACGAACTGGGTCCAACTGACAGATGAGAAACTAAAATCCAGAGGGATTCAGAGGTATAGGAAGCATAAGGGAGAGAAAGATGGGTGGAGACTCGTGCAGAATTTGCAGGCAGTCAATGGGGCCGTATTACCGAGGGCCCCGGTGGTCCCAGACATGCATGTCCTCCTGAACGAGCTCTACCCAGAGAACGAGGTATTTTCTGTTATTGAAAACAGTAATCCTTCTTTTCCATTCCCTTACACAAAGACAGTCAGTTCTGGGTTGCATTTATGTACATGGAAAAAAAAAGAGGTACACATACACTAGGTTATCCCAGGGATATTGTGAAAGTCCAACTATATTCTCACAAAGAATGTCCAATAATTTGTCTCGGTTTGTTCCTCCCAGTGTGAGTTAAATTCTCTTGTATGTGGATGACATTCTGGTAGTAATGTATGTAAAATTACCATGGTTCTGATGCATTTCCTTGCAGACCAAGGTCAAAAGGTCAGCAAAGACTAATTACAACTGTGGAAAGAAAAGGTGAAATGCCTGGGTTACATTTTATCTCAAGAAGGTAGACTTTTGCATGAGATCCGAAAAGAGACCATCCTTCAAGTCCCCAAATCACATACCAAAAAATAAATGATGTCATTTCTTGGCATGGCAAATGTCTGTAAAGCATGGATAGCAAATTATGCTATGGAGGTGGAGCCTCTTTCTGATCTCATCTATGGTTCACTAATGGCTGCAAAAGATTCCATTCAGTGGAATGTGCAAGCAGAGGATGCATTTACGAAGGTAAAGCACCTCATTGTGGGTTATGCTTAGCCTTCCTAATTAAAGTAAAACCTTTTATCAGACTGTAGATTGTAAGGAAGGATCTCACGGATGTTCCCTTTCTAGATGCTGACATTACCTTTTGTGTTGATGGGTCTTGTAAAAAGGACGATAAAGGGGTACATCAAACGGCATACGCTATAGTAACACATGACCAGGTCATTGAAGCCAGACCCCTTCCCAGTTCCTACTCTACACAACAAGCTGAAATGATTGCCCTATCCAAGGCCTGTAGTCTAGGGAAGGGAAGAAAATAAATATTTATACAGACAGCCAATACGCTTTTTCTACTATACACATATTTGCCCAGCAATGGAAAAATAGGGGTATGATTACGTCCACAGGTAAACCAATCTCACATAGAGATCTTATCCTGGCCCTTCTAGAAAATGTACAAAAACCAACATAAGTGGCTATTTGTAAATGTACAGCACACAGAAAGGGAACAGATCCAATTACTCTAGGAAATGCACTAACGGACAAAGATCGCAAGGGAAGCTACTACAGGACTGCAAAAAAAAAACACACATATACTATACAGGTCCCCAAGAAAATGATGAGGTACGGAAAGCAATTGATAAAACATGGTTATCAGAAATGTAGAAAACATCACCGGCAGGTGAAAAACAAAAGTGGTTATCTAAAGGGGCAACGCTGGTCAATGGTATATACACAAGTACAGAAGGTAAACCCATCTTACCTACATCACTGTTTAGATATGCTGCGTTATTGAGCCATGGGCAAGCCCATATCTCAAAAGGAGGGATGGTGCAGGTGATCAATAAGGTGTTCACAACATATGGGTTTACGAATGACTCTAGAGATTTTTGCCTCACATGTCCGCTTTGTAACAGATACCATGCTCAAGGTGCCCTAAGACCCTTAAGAGGTCATTTCCCACAACCCTCTTATCCCTTTCACACGATATGCATGGATTTTATGATTATTGTTGTTTATAAAGTGGGCGGAAGCTTTTCCTATGACACACCCAAATGGGCAGTCAGTAGCCAAAGTACTTATTAAAGAGGTGATTCCATTTCATGGGATCCCCTCTGTGATTTACAGTGACAATGGCTCCCATTTTGTAAACCGAACAATACAACAAATTGGTAAATGGTACAATATTGACAAAAAAAAAAAAAAAACAGTGTCTACCACCCACAATCTGTGGGCACAGTGGAGAGACATAATGGTACCGTAAAGAGTAAACTAAGAAAATTGTTGAAGGAAACAGGGAAAAATAAATGGGTTTAGTGTTTGCCAATGGCATTGTTGAGTATAAGAATTACCCCTACTGCTAAAGGACTAACACCGTATGAAATGCTGTATGGTAAACCTTATTATATTCCCTAAAGAGGAAATAGACTTGACTTGTATAATAAGAATGTTTTCATAAAATATTACTGGGTCAGAATGTGTAAATGAGAAAAAGAGCTACTCTAAGACTAAAATGCAAAGTATACCCCCATCAGTACAAGCATTACCAGGAAATTTTACTTGTTTTTCTAACAATGACAGTAATGGTACAAATGTTGGCACCCTATCCCCTGAATACTGTGCAACTACAACCCTTACTACAGACATTAAGTACCAACTAAAATGGTTTCAGGAACAGAAACAGCAATTGGCTGATGTTTGGTGTTTGTGTGGAGATAAGAGACTAATGCCGCGTACACACGAGCGGACTTTACGGCGGACTTTGCCCGGCGGATTTTTCAACGTACTTTACGACGGACTTTCTGAATGAACGGACTTGCCTACACACAATCCACCAAAGTCCGTCGAATTCGTACGTGATGACGTACGACCGGACTAAAACAAGGAACTTCGTAGCCAGTAGCCAATAGCTGCCCTAGCGTGGCTTTTTAGTCCGTCGAACTAGCATACAGACGGCGGACTTTTCGACCGGACTCGATTTCAACGGATAAATTTTAAACAAGTTTCAAATCTAAGTCCGTCCAACTTTTGAGAAAACAAAGTCCGCTGGAGCCCACACACATCGAATTGTCCGACGAAATCCAGTCCGCCGGGCAAAGTCCGCCGTAAAGTCCGCTCGTGTGTACGCGGCATTAGGCCCAGACTACCACCTAGATGGGAGGGTAGTTGTGCCCTTACCCGATTGCTGCTTCCCTTTTATATAGTTCCTATGAGTGATAAATCAATGAAACTACCAGGTAAATACTTTTTTAAACGAATTAAGCGAGAAACACCACAAGGATCATTTGACAACCGAGTGTATATAGACGAAATAGGTGTTCCACGAGGAGTTCCAGATGGAATTAAAGCGCAGAATCAAATAACGGCAGACCTCACTTTTCATATGAGTCCAGCCCAACAAGAACGTCGACTGGATAAACTACATCTACTACAACCAGCAGAGGTTTGTGAATTACACCAGAGATGCTATCAAAGGCATAGCAGCACAATTGGACGCCACCTCTTTGACAGCGTGGCAGAACCGTATAGTGTTGGATATGTTGCTGGCAGAAAGGGGCGGGGTATGCAAAATGTTCGGCACCTTCTGCTGCACTTTTATTCCAAACAATACGGCACCTGATGGAAGTATCACCAAAGCCTTACAAGGCCTACAAATGCTATCCGAAGAATTAGCTGAGAACTCTGGTGTAGAGAACCCCCTGACAGGACTCTTTGAAAAATGGTTTGGTAAATGGGGTGATCTTGCAAAAAGTTTGCTTATCTCTATTGTCATGGCAGCCGCAGTTCTTACATTGTGTGAATGTTGCTGCATTCCCTGTATTAGGGGAATTCTTCAAAGACTGATTGACACATCTTTAACAAAAACTATGCTCCTCCAGAGCGACACGGAACTATACTCGGAACCTGATGATGAATTTACAACTCTCGCTAAGGACTTATCTGTCTAAATGATAATACCTGGTAAAATGAAAAACCTGGAAATTTGAAGTATTGACATTATTAGTATAAAAGGAGGGAGATGTTAGAGAAATTATACTTTAAATGTCAGTTATGAAAGACGCCATTTTGTTTATCATGGCCTAGAAATAAGCTATGAATCTAGGATTGAGCTAAAACTAGTAATAAAATGGAGTCAGCAATATAATATGCTTAGATATGCAGTTTTGCATATATCCTGTATTTTTGTGTTGGCTTGGGGAGTTTTCAAGTCAGTATCCTGTAACCATTGTTAGATGAAGATAAAGTCTGTAACAGACACTTCCACCTTTCCTGTTGTGTCCAGAATAAAGTTGAAAATACATGAGACTGGGCATTTTAAGACAGGAAAGGGGGGTGTCCAGGGCTTATAAAAAAAGACATGTACCACAGTATTCTCTTCAGAAATGACGATGACAGCATGAAGATGTAATGCTATTCATTTCTCTTGCATATGCAATAAATATTACCTTGATGCCCGAGGACGGTCTGAGATGGTGAATTATTTCCCTAACATATCACATTAGTACTTTGTAGTTTACCTCTATTAGGGAGGTGTTTATAATTGATTTAGCAGCTCCTTGTGCCAGTCTGTGCCACTCTGCAGGATCTAAGACCTCCCCTATGCAACAATGTGATTTTAAAAGAAAACAGGACTTCTTTAACTTTTAAGATGTGAAAGTCCATCCAAATTACATTAACCTCAACACAACTCTTGAAAATATAATTCCTTCTTAAAAATGAAGTTTAGATATGCATATTTTTGCACAGTTACATTGGTCCAGCTTGTAGTATGTATGTGTCCATCGGGATCTTCCCGGTGGAAGCTGGAATTCACTGTAATTGACATTGCTACTACAGTGATCCTCGCTAGCTTCTGAGTCCCATGCCAAGTGGCTGCCCTGCTGCAAAGGGGGTCGCTCACTCAACATGCCATTCAGAGAACACGTTGCATTCTCTCAATAAATGTAAAGTGTTTTCTGAACAAAATGGAGAGGCAGGGTAGTGACATCATGATCTCTACTTCGTCTAAGCAGAAAACGCTTTGCATTCATTGCAAAAATATAAGGGTTCGCTGAAGGGCGCCCATGTTGAGCGAGCAACCGCCTGTGTTCCCCAAGTAGCAGGCCAGCTGCTTGACATAGGACCTGGAAACCAGCAGTGAAAACTGTGGTAGCAGTGCCTACTACAATGATTTACAACTTCCACAGTGATCGGCCAGGTACAGTATGATACATGTATACTTACATTGGTCCAAGTGGGACGCATACCAAAACTTCAGCTTTAAAGAACACAAACTAGTCATACACTGATTAAAATTGGGCCAGATCCTGATGAACTGGCTAAAATTATCTTGATGGGTGGCCCCGTCAAGCCCCTCCAGCCCGACATAGGGTAGAAAATTGTCAACCAAACTACAACTAAATCCATTCAGATGAGTATTCTGACAACCGGAGGCTACCAGAAAACAATAGCCCAGCAGGGGGGATTCATCTATCTGCACTGTTAGTGTGGGTGAAGGAATCTGTTGGAGTTCATCAGTATATGGCCAGCTTTACAAATAAGGGACACAGTTTCTATGTCAAGCCATTTGCCTGGTAAAGAGCTCAGCAGAGCTGGAAGGTATAGAAGAGGTTAGCCTGGGACAAGATTGAGTCTGCTAATAACCAAGCTGGCTAATGCCATACAGACAACTTTGTTTTTTTTTAATGTACACATACTGTACATAGTCCAGGAGTGGTGTACTGGGAATATGAAAATATATATATGCTATATTGACAAATGTATTGGGACGCCTGCCTTTACACGCACATGAACTTTAATGGCATTCCAGTCTTAGTCCGTAGGGTTCAATATTGAGTTGGCCCACACTTTGCAGCTATAACAGCTTCAACTCTTCTGGGAAGACTGTCCACAAGGTTTAGGAGTGTGTCTATGGGAATGTTTGACCATCCTTCCAGAAGCGCATTTGTGAGGTCAGGCACTGATGTTGGACGAGAAGGCCTGGCTCACAGTCTCCTCTCTAATTTATCCCAAAGGTGTTCTATCAGGTTGAGGTCAGGACTCTATGCAGGTCAGTCAAGTTCCTCCACCCCAAACACGCTCATCCATTTCTTTATAGACCTTGTTTGTGCTCTGGTGCACAGTCATGTTGGAATAGGAAGGGCCCATCCCCAAACTATTCAAACAAAGTTGGGAGCTTAAAATTGTCCAAAATGTCTTGGTATGCTGACGCCTTAAGTTCCCTTCACTGGAACTAAGGGGCCAAGCCCAACCGCCGAAAAAACAACCCCACACCATAATCCCCCCTCCACCAAATGATTTGGATCAGTGTACAAACAAGGTCCATAAAGACATGGATGAGCGAGTTTGGGGTGGAGGAACTTGACTGACCTGCACAGAGTCCTGACCTCAACCCGATAGAACACCTTTGGGATGAGTTAGAATGCAGACTGCGCTAGGCTTTCTCCTCCAACATAGGCCCAAAGACACACTCCTAAACCCTGTGGACAGCCTTCCCAGAAGAGTTGAAGCTATTATAGCTGCAAAGTGTGGGCCAACTCAGTATTGAACCCTACGGACTGAGACTGGGATGGCATTAAAGTTCATGTGCATGTAAAGGCAGGTGTCCCAATAGTTTTGGTAATATAGTGTATGATCCATTAACCTGGAGGTGGAACAGAGCACAGCATGCAGCACGAGTGAAGCACACCTTATGGATTGTTTATTCAAGTGTACTGAATAATCACTGGGGTATATGAGTTTAGCCTAACATTACTAGGCAGCATTTATTGGACTTTTTGTCACTGATGGACTTTTTAATTTTCATTTTTATATATTTTTGCATAATACCTATATTATTTATATTTGATTTTTTCTTTTTGTGGATTTTTAATTCATGGTATAAACCTGTTTATTGGTACTACAGTAAATGTTCAAGTAATTTAATGGCATGATCCACGTTAATATGAGTTGATGCACATATTGAGCGTGTTTTTATTGTTTATATATGGTGAAGTTCTGCACTAATACTTCTTTACATACATGTTGTGTCACATAGTTCTCCTAGCAGCATCACTACATCATTTCTCCCCCCCCAGATTACATGATCTGGAATTTTTTTTATCACATTTTCATATGTTTATTGCAGGTTTTTTTTTAAAAAGATATTTGTAAATGGACACAGGTGGGTGCCTTGCACACACAAATGTCATGTCACATGCCTGTAAGAGGATATTACACAGTTTTTTGCCAGCCCAATTGTTTGCTAGGATGTACATTGTAGAGATAGATAAAGTTACTTAGCACCAAAGAATGTTTGACAACAGCATCCCCTTCATAAATTACTTATAACATGGATGGGACTCTAATTTTCTGTTCTGGGAAGAATCACATTAACAGCATTCAATGATCGGGAGGTCATGGTTTTCAAAAGAACTTGTAGGGAAGTACAACCAAGTTGTAATCTGCTGTGAGGTAGTTTAAAGTGATTGTAAAGATAACATAAAAAAAAAAAAAATAACAAACATATCATACTTACCTCCACTGTGCAGCTCGTTTTGCACAGAGTGACCTCGAAGCTGGTCTTCTGGGGTCCCTTCGCGGCTCCTCCCCACATCTGATAACCCCCTCGGAGAAGCGCTTCCCCGAGGGGGTTACCTTGCGGGCGTGCTCCCGAGTCCAGCATACGGCGTCCATAGAGGCCGAATGCAGGACTTGGCCCCACCCCCCGGCGCTTGCATCATTGGATTTGATTGACAGCAGCAGGAGCCAATGGCTGCGCTGCTATCAATCTGTCCAATCAACAGCCGAGAAGCCCCGAAAAGTTGAAGAAACCTTAGGCAGGAAAGCTGGATCTGTTTGAAGGATCACTGGCTCTAAAAGAACCTTTAGAAAGGGTTCTGTGACTGCCAGGGCCTGAAGCTCGCTGACTCTTCTTGCCGATGTGATGGCTACCAAAAACATTGTTTTAATTTTTTTAAAGATTATTTCTATAAGGGTTCAAACAGAGCTCCCGTGAGACCCTGTAAAACAACAGACTAATCCCAACTGGGAAAAACGCTATGGGACACCAGCCTATTTCGTGCAAGTGCCCTAAAAGTCTTGAAATTAAGACCTCTCTGGATAGAGTCTTCTAAAAAAAAAAATAAACGATAGAGCCGCCACCTGGGTCTTCAGGGTGCTGGCTGCCAGTCCCTTCTCCATTCCTTCATGGAGAAATTCTAAGACTGACACTAAACTTTTGACCTGGAGGCCTTTACACCAGGAATTTAACTTTTTCCAAACCTTCAGTTATATAGCTCGAGTTACCCCCTTTCTATTAGAGAATAGGGTATTCACTAATTTATCTGACAGTCACTTGGCTTTTAGGAGGTCTTCTTCAGAAACCAAGCAGTTAGATGTAACCGGTCTGCTTCTGAATGATTCACAGACCCCTGCGCCAACAGGTCCTTCCTGGGCGGCAGCTTCCATGGAGGTTTAGCGGCCAGGTTTAGTAGCATCGAGAACCAGGGTCTTCTTGGCCAAAAAGGAGTGACCAGGATCAGATTGGTATTTTCCCGCCTGAATTTCCTTAGGACCAGTGGTATCAGGGGAAAGGGGGGGAGGGTAGCACAGCTGGTAATGCCACGGGTGTGCAAGAGCATCTATGCCTACAGCCTGGTCTTCTCGGTGGAGTGAGAAGAACTTCTGTACTTTTGCGTTCTGTTGGCTGGCAAACAGATCTATTTGAGGCCGTCCCCACGCTTCAGGGGCTTCATGAAGAAAACTTCTTGGTTCAGACACCATTCTGCTTCCACCACTTTCCTTCTACTTAGTAGGTCTGCTAGCAGATTCTGGGATCCTTTTAGGTGGACCGCTGACAGAGAGGCCACGTTCTGGATAATTGCCTCCTGTTGAATCAGATCCTGTAGCAGGCTCATCATTGCAGAAGCTTTTTGTTGAAACCTTTGGAAGGGTCGTAACATAAAATCTGCTCGGGGGGGGGGCCTCTGAAAACCCCAGACTGTATCCCTGGGGGATGAAGTTCTTCACGAACAGGCTTGAAGTTGTTTTGTTCCACTGTAGGCGAAAGGCAGACAATCTTTCCCATCCTGGGGCAAGATCGTCATTTGTTTTTAGGGGGCTGGTCTGGGGAGATCTAAAGAGAACTCCTCCTCTTGCCTTACCCCTTTGGGAGACCCAGCGGTTCTTGTGGTCTTGATCCCTACTTCTGTGGGGCTGTTGAACAGCATGAAAATTCTTTTTGATCGGTTGTTTCTTTTTGGAAGGGAAAGCCTTTTTCTTGTCGGATGTTCTATCCAGGGCTGTTTCCAGGTCTGGACAGAAAAGAAGATCACCTGAAAAAGGTAGGCCACATATCTTAATCTTGGAGGCTGTGTTACCAGACCAAGTTTTTAACCAGACAGCATGTCTGGCTGAATTCACCAGCACTGACGACCTTGCTGACATCTTAACTGACTTGGCTGATGCATCAGCCATGTACTTGACTGCCTTCAGTATCAATGGGAAGGACTCCAGAAGATCTTTTCACGATGTGCCCGCCTCTACGTGGCTCTTCAGCTTCTCTACCCAGAATTCTTGGTTCCTTGCGACAACCGTGGAAGCCATAGTGGGTTTGAGGCTTTCCGATGTGGAATCCCACGCTTTTTTCAAGAGGGAGTCCGCTCTCTTATCCATCGCATCCTTCAGCACCCCCATATCCTTAAATGCTAGGTCTGTGCAACAGGAAACCTGCGAGAATGCGGCATCTACCCGGGGTTTCTTATTCCATACCTCTGACTCCTTATCTTCGAAGGGAAACCTTCCCCTAAGGGTCTTGGAAAAGAAGGGGCCAATTTCAGGGTCCTTCCATTCTTTCTTTACCGTGTCCGAGAGGATTCTATAGACTGGGAACACTATGTTTAATGTTGTCTAGTCCTTGGTACATTTTATCTTGAACCGATAGTTGCACCTTTTCCTCCTGGATCTCGAGGGTAGTGTAGATCGCTCTCAGAAGGTCGTCCACTTCCTCCAAATAGTTTGTACCTAGAGGCTCAGCTATCATCTTCCTCTTCCTCCTCGTCTGAATCCGAGGGAGGGAAGAGTACTTGCCCCCTCATCCCCTGAGTCCATGACCTCTACTGGTCTAGAGGTGGATGCCCTCGGGCTGGATGGTGGATGCTGGGGCTCAACCTGGCCTGCCAGGCTCTGAACCAGCATGGACTTGACCGAACTCAACTCAACTGAAGAGAACAAATCCTTATATTGCTGGGATGTTTCTTCTTCTACCAATTCCTTAATACAGGACCTGCACATTGCCTTCTGCCATGAATCTCTGAGGGGGCTCTTGCAGGAAGGACATTTCCTCTGACTCGGTGGGTTTGAATGCTTATATTTTCCTGTAATGAGAAAAAATGAAACTCACCTAAGGGCCCCCCGACACAACTTTCCAACCCTTAGTGCACAACTAGACCACCACCAGACAGAAGGAAACAGAGCCCCGAGCAGTGCAATCTCCCCAGCAACCACCAAGTCCAGACTGCAGGGTCCGAGCGGAGTAACCTCTGACATGCAGCCACAGGCGCCCTGCAGGGAGGGTCCAAAAACAAACACAACATAAGCCCATATGGACAAGAATAAAGGTACCACTGTACCCCTCTTACCTGGGCCTGACGGGTGCCTGGGGCGTCTGCTTCTGCCGTAGCTGTCTATCTCTCCTCCATCTTAGCAAAGAGCACAGTTGGGTACTGAGAAAAAAAATCTGGATTTTTAAATTACCTGGTCCCATCAACGAGCACCGGTCGACAGGCGCTTGGAACCACTTGCGCCACCCCCCTGCAGGAAGCCACGTCACCGGACATGACGTCACCCGTCGTCCGGGACCCGGAACCGACATGCGGGTCCGCTCATGCCAGCGGACCAAGGGCACGCCTCCTGCGGGCCCTTGGTCCCCCTGAGCTGGAGAGACCGGGGACTCCGGAAACCCCCTGTCCGTACTGGGGGGGGGGGGTGGGTGCTGGGATGGTCACAGCACAACAAAAACACAAAAGGTAAGCCTTCTCCCTCCACCTTGGAGCGAGCTCCCTGGTTCCAGCATGCGCTTCCACCATGGCGGAGGAAACACAATAACTGAAGCCATGGTGGAAGAGGAGGGATTTAAAGGCTGCATGTGTTTCCTGGAAAATGGGCATAGCTGCGCTCTCTCCAAGGTTGTCCTAAAAGGCGATTTGAGAGAAATTATTATTCTGCCCAATTAAAGTGGTTGTAAGCCCACTAACAAAAACAAAAAAACCTGCAAGACAAAGGCATAATGAGCTAGTATACATATACATACATATGAATTACTTACCTTAGATCGAAGCCCCCGCAGTGGTCCTCGTACTCCTCTCTGGTCAGCGACATCGTTCCTGGAGTTACTTCCGGGTATCGCGGGCTCCGGAGCCGCAATGACGTCACTCCTGCGCATGTGCGCAGGAGCCGCCGGTATCGGCGCACTAACTGAAGTTGCTTCAGCGCGCATGTGCCAATGACGTCTGCACAAGCAGATACTGGGGATATCTCCTAAACCGTGCAGGTTTAGGAGATATCCAGGGTAGCTACTATAAGCCTCATTATAGGCTTGGCTGTAGTAAAAAGTGGTTGTAAAGAGTTTACAACCACTTTAAATAAATTTACATCCAAGCGCTTGATGCACTTAAATGTTTTACACGCGTTTATAAGCGTCAAGCATTTTTTTCCCCTGCTCACGCTGACCTCTCCTCCCTCTTAGTGCCTTCATATCAAGCCTTGTGCTGAGGGAGCACCCATGCAGGCATGCTCCTGAGCCAGGCTGTGTGTCCATAGACACACAGAGGGCAACTTGGCCATGCTCCTGCTCCCTCCTCAGGATTTGACTGATAGCAGCAAAAACCTATGGCTGCAGCCACTGCTCTCACGATCTGTGGGACCAGGAAGTGAAGAAGAAGAGCTGCAGTCAGGACAGCGCTGAATCAGAGGAGACAGGTAAGTATTTAGGGCAGGGTGGTAGAAAAGGTAGCTAAGCATTTTTTTTAAACTTAAAGCACGGAATGCATTAAGGTCAAAAACTTTTAGACTTTGGAACCATGTTAATCCTGAACGATTTCAGAAGTGTATCAAACTGTTGCACAAAAATGTCCAGCAACACAGGCCATAATTTGAATTAATAAGGCAGTAAGCTCATTTGGGGCATGTAAATAATTCTGTGCACTCTATCCTGCTGACATTGTTGAAAATTTATACTTAAACATCATAAATGCAGCCTTCCTGTCTGAAAAGGTGAGCTCACCTTTCCGCACTTAACCCCCCCTCCTCCTCCTCCTTCTCCAACCCCATGCTTCCATTCACTCTGAGCACATTGCATTGCACTGTTCAAATGTCTTACTTTCTACTTGTTTCTTTGAAGCAGGTTTGTACTGATGTCAGTGTGTATTGTTCTGAATAACTGACCATGTGTTATTTAAAGACACTTTAGGGACAGAATGCATTAGAATAAAGTGTACCTCTATGGAGTATACATCTACACCCTGTCCCAAATTATTATGCCAATGCTATTTTTCTCATTTACCTAAATAATTGATGTAAACAACAGTCAGCATAAGGCCTCATGCACACGAGACGCCGGTGCAAACTCTGCTGAACACACGTTTTTAAAAGCTGAAACCGGCATTTAGAAATGCCCGTTTTGCCACGTTTGCATGCCGCGTTTGCGTCTAGAAGCGTCTGCAGAACAGAGAATGACATTTTGCAACCCAACTTTGGGGCCCCGTATCTCGGGGCCACTTGGTGCTAGGAACCCCATTTGGATATGTTTTAGTGCTAGTTCCACTGTGTTAGCACACCAAATTTGGGGTTCCTAGCACCAAGTGGCCCTGAGATATGGGGCCCCAAAGTCAGGTCATAAAATGTTCCTTTAAAAACACAAACGCGGCTAACACAGTGGGACTAACCCTATAACATATCCAAATTTGGGGTTCCTAGCACCAAGTGGCTCCGAGATATGGGGCCCCAAAGTCAGGTCGGAAAATGTCATTCTCTGCTGCAGAAGTGCTTTACATTTTGCGACCTGACTTTGGGGCCCCATATCTCGGGGCCAATGGTGCTGGGAACCCCGAATTTGGATATGTTGTAGTGCTAGTTCCACTGTGTTAGCACACCAAATGGGACTAACCCTATGTAGCAATAACTCACGGTGGAGCTGCTGGTTTAAAGCGGGCTGTTACCTTCACTCTCGCCACCTCTGTTTCACCGGCACCGGGTCTAGGGTCCCGTTGAGTTTACCTCTGGACAATGTAGGCACCAAACACTTGAGTATGTTTTCCAATGCTTTAATGAACAAGTAATAAAGGAAGTAGCAGGAAAGAGGCAGAAGGAAAGTTGCAGGGAAGCTCAAATACCTTTCTTTAGTATTCCTTAGAACATTATTAGGAATTGAACACTTGTAGTTGAATGCACTTCCCTTGTGGGATTCAATCTTTGCCCACCTGGACAGGCCTCTCTCACTAACCTAGCAGCCAGTACGCAGCACGAACAAAAGTCTCTGCCACAGACTTGTTTGGAATAAAACCCGTACGATCCTCTGCCACAGGATGTAATGGTTTACGATGAGTATCAGACACAGCACTTGAACCTTTAAGCCAACCCGGCAGTACTATGCAGCAAGATTACTTCAGGATACGTCCTCCAACTGAGTCACCAGGCCCCTCTCCAGACCAGCACTCTGCATGATCCTTCCATGACGGGTCCTCCCCTGGGATCTCCTCGGTTGTCCAGCTTCTTTCCTCTGGATAGACAGCCCAGGACCATTCCTCTGCCGCTGTGGTAGGCCCCAGACAGGCCTCTGGGCTCACCCACACACTGAGCGACGTGGGCCTCCGGAACGGAGGACCACGAGGTGGTATTCTTAATGCATACCTGTCGGCCAGGAGGGCCAGCAGGTGGCTGAAAACGAACCCCTAAACATGGCGTCTGTCCCATAAATACCCTCTCCCAGAATGCAACTTGGAGGACCACCTCCACCGAGTTGTCTCCGGGACAGAGGAGCACCCATACGCTTCAACACGTGGCCTTTCCAACACCGGCCCATGGTGACAACAACAGCCACCGGCGCAGTGTGGAATCACACGCAACTCAGCCAAGCTGGAACAGAGGCAAATCTAACTTCCTCTAACAAGTAACCCACAAGATTTACCTATCAGCAGTAGATTAAAAATCTATCAGCGCTACACCTACAACATAACCAAATTTGGGGTTCCTAGCACCAAGTGGCCCTGAGATATGGGGCCCCAAATTCGGGTCGGAAAATGTCAAGCACTTCTGCAGCAGAGAATGACATTTTGCGACCCGAATTTGGGGCCCCATATCTCGGGGCCACTTGGTGCTAGGAACCCCAAATTTGGTGTGCTAACACAGTGAAACTAGCACTACAATATAACCAAATGTGGGGTTCCTAGCACCAAGTGGCCCTGAGATATGGGGCCCCAAATTCGGGTCGGAAAATGTCAAGCACTTTTCTGCAGCAGAGAATGACATTTTATGACCCGACTTTGGGGCCCCGTATCTCGGGGCCACTTGGTGCTAAGAACACCAAATTTGGGGTTTCTAGCACCAAGTGGCCCCGACATATGAGGCCCCAAAGTCGGGTCATAAAATGTTCCTTTAAAAACACAAACGCGGTACCGGCCTTTAGCCGCGTTTGGCATCTGAAACGTCGGAAACTTTTGCGTCTGAACCCATTTTTTTGCTTCTGGAAAAACGAGGTTAAATGCAACTGCCTAAAAACGCCATATAACGAGACTGTGTACATGGACACATAGGATAACATTGAATGGGTTCAGGGGCAGTTGAAAAAAGTGTCCAACTGCCTCTGAACGCACGTTTAACAGCGTCTCGTGTGCATGAGGCCTAATTCTCATGTTATCAACTATTAAGAGTACAATTCAAATTTTATTGAACAAACCTCCTAATGATAAGTTTTTTTTTTTTTTTCCAAAATAAAGAACTTACAATGCACTGTTCCAAATTATTACGCACAGTAAGTTTCAAAACACTTTATAGGTTGTAAAGAACTGAAAATTGTCATTTGTTGTGTTTGCAGCATATTTACTGAAATCAAAAGCTATTTCAATAAAACTTTGAACAACATTTTAACTTTTTAAACATTTTAACAGGTCACGTTCCATTTTAACATAGGACCCCTTATTTCAGTGGTTCTCAACTCCAGTCCTCAGGACCCACCAACAGGCCAGATTTTAAGTATTACCTTGGGGAGTTGCAGACTAGAATACAGCAATCTCTGAGCAGCAAATGATATCACCTGTGATGTATTTCAGTTATCTTGCAAACCTGGCCTGTTAGTGGGTCCTGAGGACCGGAGTTGAGAACCACTGCCTTATTTGATAGCAGCTTCACAAGTCTTGCATCCATTGAACTTGTGAGTTTTTGTTCAGTTTCTGCTTGAATTTGTTTGCAAGATGTCAGAATAGCCTCCCAGAGCTGCTGTTTGGATGTAAACTGCTTCCCACCCTCATAGATCTTTTGCTTGAGCATGCTCCAAAGATTCTCAATAGGATTGAGGTCAGGGGAAGATGGAGGCCACACCATGACTTTCTCTCTTTTTATCCCCATAGCGGCCATTGATGCAGAGGTATTCTTTGCAGCATGAGATGGTGCATTGTCATGCATGAAGATAATTTTATTACGGAAAGCATAGTTCTTCCTTCTGTACCAGGGAAGGAAGTGGTCAGTCAGGAGCTCCACATACTTTGCAGAGGTCATCTTTACACCTTCTGGGACCCTAAAGGGGCCGACCATCTCTCTTCTCCATGATTCCAGCCCAAAACATGACTCCACCACCGCCTTGCTGACGTCACAGCCTTGTTGGAACAGGGTGGCCGTCCACCAACCATCCATTACTCCATCCATCTGGACCATGCAGGGTTGCACGGCACTCATCAGTGAACAGGACTGTTTAAAAATTAGTCTTCATGTATTTTTCTGCCCAAGCCAAATGGAAGGTTTATGCACAGTTGCAAGACTCTGGAGGACTCTACACCTTGATGTCCATGGGACTCCAGAGGCACCAGCAGCTTCAAATATCTGTTTGCTGCTATGTAATGGTGTTTTAGCAGCTGCTCTCTTGATCCGATGCATGGATCTGGCAGAAATCTTCCTCAATGTGCCTTTATCTGCACGAAACCCGCCTGTGCTCTGAATCGGCCACAAATCTCTTAATAGTGCGATGATCACGCTTAAGTTTTCGTGAAATGTCTAATGTTTTCATACCTCGTCCAAGGCATTGAACTATTTCACTCTTTTCGGCAGCAGAGAGATCCTTTTTCTTCCCCATATTGTGCGAAAACAGTGCTCTGCTTAATAATGTGGAACACCCTCCTTTAGTAGTTTTTCCTTTAATTGGGCTCACCTGGCAATCTAATTATCACAAGTGTCTGAGATTGTTTTCAGTGATCAAGAGAGCCCTGAGAAACAATGCCATCCATGAGTTAAACTGAAAAACAAAATATTTAATCTTTGTGACACTGAAATAGATATTGCATAATAATTTGGAACAGGAACATCAGACCAGCTTCTGTTGAATGATCCTGCTGGAAGCCAGAAGTCAATCAGCAGTTGCAGCCCTAATCAGTGTATTCTGTGTATACACACACACACACACACAAGGGTTCTTCAAAAAGTTTCCGCACTTTTTTTAACCACATCAGCACCGGAAAATTTGGCTGCTCAATGACCAGGCCACTTTTTGCGATACGGCAGTGCGTTGCTTTAACTGTCAATTGCGCAGTCGTGCGACACTGTACTCAAATAAAATTGATCTCTTTTTTTCCCCACAAATAGAGCTTTCTTTTGGTGGTATTTGATCATCTCTGTGTTTTTTATGCTATAAACAAAAAAAGAGTAACAATTTTGAAAAAAAAAAAAACACGTTTTGTACTTTTTGCTATAATAAATATCCCCAATTTAAAAAAAAAAAAAAAAGCGAATTTTTTCTTCAGTTTAGGCCGATATGTATTCTTCAACATTTTTTGGTAATAAAAATTGCAATAAGCGTATATTGATTGGTTTGCACAAAAGTTATAGCGTCTACAAAATAGGGAATAGATTTATGGCATTTTTATTAGGGCTGTTACTGATTAAAATTTTCGTGTTCGATTGATCGATTTTTTTTTTAATCGATTAATTTCGATTCATTTTAACGCACATACAGATCCAACTACTTTTAGCTGATTCAGCACCGTTGTTATGGCAACGGCCAAAGCTGGACATAGCGGGGCATGGCTAGGACGTCACACATCATAAACCCAGCCTTACCGTGCCCATAATCACAGCCTCACTGTAGTCAGTGCCTGTGCCTGGATTACACAGTCTGCGGGCATCTCCCGCTGTGTGTCTCCGAGCTGCGTGTGAAAACTTTGGCCGCGTTGTGAGAAAAGTCCCGCCCATTTCCTAGATCAGCTCGTGTGATAGACAGAACACTGCGTCTACCACACGAGCTGATCGAGGAGGGCGGGACTTTTCTCACAGCGCGGCCAAAGATTTCACACTCAGCTCGGAGACACACAGTGGGAGATGCCCGCAGACTGTGTATGACAGATAGTGGAGGAGGAGGGAGCAGAGCGCTGTGCTGCAGCCACAGCGCGGCCCCAAGGCAGTCAGCCTACCGATTAAAAAAATTTTGATCGATCAAAAAAATTAACGATTAATTGAGGAATTAATCGTTAATTTCCGCAGCCCCAATTTTTATTATTTTTTTTACTAGTAATGGCGGACACATCGGACACTTTTGACACATTTTTGAAACCATTAAAAATTATACAGCAATCAATGCTATAAAAATGCACGGATTACTGTGTAAATGTCACTGGCAGGGAAGGGGTTAACGCTAGGGGGCAATCAAGGGCTTAAATGTGTTCCCTGACTGTGTGTTCTAACTGTGGGGGGAGGGGACTGACTATAGGAGGAGATGACAGTTCGTGGTTCGTAGCCATTAGGAATTCACGATCTGCCTCTCCTCACAGAACAGGGATTTGTCTGTTTACACATACACACACGTCCCTGTTCTGCCTCTCGTGCCCGCAATCGCCACCGCCGGCCACAAGCATCGGCACCCCCACAAACAAATGACATCAATTTTCTACAAAGTCACGTTCCTTTGCAATGCATTTTTCTCAGTATCGTACCAACTTTTTCATGCCATCAGCAAAACACCGCCTGCCCTCATCGTTCCAACGAAAATACAAAAGTGAAGCAACTTTTTGAAGAGAGATTTTGTATGAGGCTCACTTTCTTCAATTGAAAGGAGCAGCAATGGGTTCTAATGTTGCACCTCCATATGTGAACACTTTTATGGACATAATGGAGAACTCGTTTATTTTTAATAACAAATTGTTTCTGGACCACTGTAAGGGGTGGTCCAGATTGATTGATGACGCGTTCGCTATATGGACAGGCGACATAGAATCATTTTTATTGTTTCATGATTATTTGAATTATCTTGTGCCAGTTCTGCGATTTAACATTACCTGTGGTACAATACAGGTATCTTTTTTAGACACCATGCTGACCATAAAGGGATCCAAAATTATGAGTGATCTGTATATAAAAGCTACAGATCGTAATCAGTTATTGCATTAAACCAGCTTTCACCCTCCAGGTGTATTTAAATCTATTCCCAAAAGCCAACTGACTCGGGCAACTAGGATTGTAAATGATCCAGAAAGACGCTATCAGCGACTTAATGAAATGGAAAAAGAGACTCACACAGAGGGGTTACCCTTCAGAGGTGGTACATAAAGAACAGGAGATGATTTCATTAGATATCAAACCCAAAATTATTAGACAAAAATAGGATTCCATTTGTGGCTCAATTCCATGCCTTTTCCTTCAGGATATTTAGTATCATCAGGAAACACTGGTCTATATTGGGTGAAAATGATCCTAATATTTCTGAATGTAATACACCTCCTCTTCCGTTTTATAGATGGGGTAGAACACTGCAGTACAGACTAGTGAGGACTGATCAATATTATAGCCCAGCCCCTCCTGTAACATTTTTGGGACCTGAAAACAATTGTTCCTTGTCCTGTCTGAGCTGAATTCAATGCAACTCAATGACTAGGGGTACATTTTTGTCTCACCCACATAGAGGTCATAGGATTGAAATGAAAGGATATTACACCTGTCAGTCTTCATATGTGATTAAATGTCCTTGTGGGCTCCTCTACATTGGTGAGACAACTCAAAAAGCGAAGGACCGCATTCAGGGCCGCCTTTACCGCGGGGCAAAAGGGGCATCTGCCCAGGGCCCTGTCATTGTTGGGGGCCCTGCGCTGCCCGTCCCTTAAACCCTGCACTGCCCACCGGAGTTCGGCCACCTCCGGTGCTGGTCGCATGCTGGCTGCTCGCTACTGTTACTTGGAAATACACAAGCACGGCTTGTGTTTTTCCAAGTGACAGCGCTCCTCTTCCGGCGGCTGTTCTCAAGGTTTAGGAGTGTGTCTATGGGAATGTTTGACCATTCTTCCAGAAGTGCATTTGTGAGGTCAGGCACTGATGTGGCTCGCAGTCTTCCCCTCAATTCATCCCAAAGGTGTTCTATCAGGTTGAGGTCAGAACTCTGCAGGCCAGTCAAGTTCCTCCACCCCAAACTCACTGATCCATGTCTTTATGGATAGCCTTCCCAGAAGAGTTGAAGCTGTTATAGCTGCAAAGGGTGGGCCAACTCAGTATTGAACCCTACGGACTAAGACTGGGATGCCATTAAAGTTCATGTGTGTGTAAAGGCAGGCGTCCCAATAATTTTGATAATATAGTGGATATTATAAATTAAATGTTTATTATAGTTTTGCTTTAAACAAACCAATGGCAAATTGTAACAAAATCTTTATTCTCTGTTGATACTTCAAAACTTGCATTAAAGATCAACCCCCCTAATTCTCCAAGTACACATTTGCAGAGAGTACTGAGCAAACAATAAGAAAACATATATGCTATGTGTTGGTATTTTCGTGCCCAGTACTTCTATGTACACGCATTACATGACATCCTCCTAGCAGAGCATGATGGAAGATTGCATTACATAAACTCTACTGTGTGCACCGTCCCATGGCTCCACGGTCTGTATAGACACGGATACGTATGGCTGTAGACTTGCACATCAACACAACATCTTAGAAACTTCACAAGCCAATAATAATTCTCTGTATAATCCACAGCCATTTCCAGCATACACATAAATTCTATGGATTCAAGTTGCTCATCAGTTATGGAAAAGTGACCGCTGCTAAGCTGTAATCCAATAACACTCATTACTCGAAGTCACATGGTACACTGAACTAATGAAAATGTAGAAAAGTTCAGATTCTCAGCTTCCAGGCTCAGTCATTTCACTACACCTCTGCTGCCATCCTCTGGTCAGAACAGGCATTGCACCATGCAGCTTAGTCCATAGCAGATGTTCTTTCTGTGATTTTAGATGAGTTTTACGGCTCCTGTGGCCACAAGGGGCGCTATTGTACGATATCGGATAAGATGCTGGGATCCGACCTCCATGTCTATAGCGTATTCACTGTGGGAACGAACAATTTTAAGTTAAACAAGTCATATCACCAATGGTAATAAATTAACAACTACCCTTTAGTGGAAATGATTTCCCTATAAAACAATGCCGGTATTGCTAGTTGCATGCTCTGCTGATCCTCTAGTTTCAATGTTTTCTTCCCAGCTAAAAGAATGAAAATGCCGACCAGGAGTTCTGCATTAAAGAGGAACTGCAGTCTGCTCACATAATTTGTAATAAAAAACATCTTTGCCATCCTGAAGCTTCCCTCCATTGTGCATATTATTTTATATACAGTATCTCACAAAAGTGAGCACACCCCTCACATTTTTGTGAATATTTTATTCTATCTTTTCATCTGACAACACTGAAGAAATGACACTTTGCTACAATGTAAAGCAGTGAGTGTACAGCTTGTATAACAGTGTAAATTTGCTGTCCCCTCAAAATAACTCAACACACAGCCATTAATTTCTAAACCACTGACAACAAAAGTGAGTACAACCCTAAGTGAAAATGTCCAAATTGGGCCCAAAGTGTGAATATTTTGTGTGGCCACCATTATTTTCCAGCACTGCCTTAACCCTCTTGGACATGGAGTTCACCAGAGCTTCACAGCTTGCCACTGGAGTCCTCTTCCACTCCTCTATGACGACATCACAGAGCTGGTGGATGTTAGAGACCTTGCGCTCCTCCACCTTCCATTTGAGGATGCCCCACAGATGCTCAATAGGGTTTAGGACTGTAGACATGCTTGGCCAGTCCATCACCTTTACCCTCAGCTGCTTTAGCAAGGCAGTGGTCGTCTTGGAGGTGTGTTCTTCTGGAGGGGTCCGTATGTTGGAATACTGCCCTGCGGCCCAGTCTCCGGAGGGAGGGAATCATGCTCTGCTTCAGTATGTCACAGTACATGTTGGCATTTATGGTTCCCTCAATGAATTGTAGATCCCCAGTGCCGGCAGCACTCATGCAGCCCCAGACCATGACACTCCCACTACCATGCTTGACTGTAGGCAAGACACACTTGTCTTTGTACTCCTCACCTGGTTGCCACCACACACGCTTGACATCATCTGAACCAAATAAGTTTATCTTGGTCTCATCAGACCACAGGACATGGTTCCAGTAATCCATGTCCTTAATCTGCTTGCGGGCTTTCTTGTGCATCATCTTTAGAAGAGGTTTCCTTCTGGGCTGACAGCCATGTAGACCAATTTGATGCAGTGTGCGGTGTATGATCTGAGCACTGGCAGGCTGACCCCCCCCCATTCAACCTCTGCAGCAATGCTGACAGCACTCATACGTCTATTTCCCAAAGACAACCTCTGGATATGATGCTGAGCACGTGCACTCAACTTCCTTGATCGACCATGGCGAGGCCTGAGTGGAACCTGTCCTGTTAAACCTCTGTATGGTCTTGGCCACCGTGCTGCTTCAGGGTCTTGGCAATCTTCTTATAACCTAGGCCATCTTTATGTAGAGCAATAATTCTTTTTTTTCAGATCCTCAGAGAGTTCTTTGCCATGAGGTGCCGTGTTGAACTTCCAGTGACCAGTATGAGAGAGTGAGAGCAATAACACCAAATTTAACACACCTGCTCCCCATTCACACCTGAGACCTTGTAACACTAACGTGTCACATGACACCGGGGAGGGGAAATGGCTAATTGGGCTCAATTTGGAGATTTTCACTTAGGGGTGTACTCACTTTTGTTGCCAGCGGTTTAGACATTAATGGCTGTGTGTTGAGATATTTTGGAGGGGACAGAAAATTTACACTGTTATACAAGCTGTACACTCAATACTTTACAATGTGTCATTTCTTCAGCGTTGTCACATAGATATAATAAAATAATTACAAAAATGTGAGATGTGTACTCACTTCTGTGAGATACTGTATACTGTGATTCTGTACTTGCCAAATATGCTGCAGAAATCTCCCTCCACTAAGTCTGGGTGCAGCCATTTGAACTGTGGGTAGCTGAAGTTGCTGCCTGTTCACTTCCTGGATTTACACAGACACACACCTCCAGCTCTTTAGCTCTCATTGGCCCTCTTATGACTCATCCCCCCTCCCTTCCTGGCAAACCTTCAGGAGAGTGACAGAGAGAGCTATGTATGATGTCATAAACCTAGGCTAATGCCTAGACAAGAAAGAGCAAGTGGGCTGTATAAGGTATTTACTGGCAGAAAAAAAAAGTTTTACTATCCAAAGTTAAAACAACAAGGGCAGAAGATTTAATAGATAAAAAGTTGAAAGTCCGCTTTATAGTGTTATAAAATCCTCCATGCACAAAATTAAATGTAACAGCATAGCCTATATTGATGCTTGTTTTCAGTTCCTCGTTATTTGTGCAACGTAGTATAAATCTTATATATTCTTAAAAAGCTTGTTTTCTAGGCAATTTTCTAATTCTACCTGTACACATGGGCATCCATATTTGTTCATTCTATGTACAGGTGCGTTTTCTGATTTGCAGGGCTGCTTGGACTGTGCTACTATTTTCCTTTCTCTCCCTGTCTGGCCCGAATAGTGAACTGTGGGGTTGATTTACTGAAACTGGAGAGTGCAAAATTTGGTCCAGCTCTGCATAGAAACCAATCAGCTTCTATTCTATTCGATTACCTCTGGGTTTTTTAATTTTTTGTGCTATAAACCAAAAAACACAAAAAAAAACAAAAACAGACAATTAAAAAACAAAACAAAAAAAAACAATATTTTTTACTTTCTGCTATAAAACACAGCCAATAAAAATAAAAAAAACCCCAATAAGTGCATGGTTATAGCGTCTACAAACGAGATGTTTTTATTTATTTTCTTTTACCAGTAATGGCAGCGATCAGTGACTTATAGCGGGAATGCCATATTGCGGCAGACAAACTGGCCACTTACTCACACGTTTGACACTTTTTGGAGACAAGTGACACTAATACAGTGATCGATGCTAAAAAAATATGCACTGTTACTGTACTAATGACACTGGCTAGGAAGGGGATAACATCAGGGGCAATCAAATGTTTAACTGTGTGCCTAGGTTGTGTTTACTCTCTGTGGGGGAGGTGCTTTGACTAAAGGAAGGCAAAGATTTGCGTTCCTGCTTAGCAGAAACACAGGATCGATACCTTCCCTTCTGACAGGTAGATTGTCGTTCTACCTGTGTCATCCATGGTGGCGACAGAAATCGAGTCCACGGTACCAGTCACTGGGCTCCCGCTGTGTGTGATCACAGGAGCAGGTCGCCGGCGCTGCACACGCCCCAGACCCAGAAGTGTCAGATCACATACTAGGTATATCTACGGTGGGCGGTCTGCAAAATGTGAATTGAAAGAGCTGATGTTAGAAGCTGATTGGCTGCCGTGCAGAGCTGCACCAGATTTTGCACTCTCCAGTTTTAGTAAATCAACTCCATTGTGCCAAGTTCAGTATTGCACATAATGCAAATTGTGTCCCAAGTAGGTGAGATGTCTGCAAAGGACTGCCATTCCATTTAGTGCCAGACATGCTACTAAAATAAAAGACTACTGCTTCTTTGAAGAAAAAGGTGCTACTCCCTCCCCCAGGAATATTCATGATCAGCTGAGCAGAGGTGTACCCAATGGTATAATGGACAATGGGTCGGCTGTGTGACACTTGCACTGCAGGCAGAATGCAGTAATCCCCAGGTGAGTGGGTGGGAGGGGTTATAGCCTCAGGTAGGCCGGCCTTCTGTTTTCTGGCGGTGTCACTGCAGCACTGACCACAGACACACAGGTTTATGCCGGTTCACTATCGTGTAGGAAAGGCAACACAGTTCTGTCCCCACCTTTGCTCATCTGTCTCCGGCTCCACCAGGATGCTCTGTTGTTCTTCTTTCACCCGCAGAAACACAAACGAGTCCAGGTTTGGTTTGGGCACTACAAAAAGATGACAGGATGATAGAATTAGATAAAAAAGTTTTAGATAAAAAAAAGAAAGGAGCGCCCGGTGTTCAGAGAAATGTGACTTCTAAAATATGGACGTTTATTAAAAATTTGCAGCATGTACATCAAGCCAATGAGTTTCGGGGAAATAGACTCCACCTTCTTCAGGGCTGTTGCTGCGTACTATTTGGTGGGTACAATTTCCATGAGTGGTTATGTTGGATCAAGGTTTCTGAATGGCAGGATCCTTTCTTACAGTTGTATAGGGAGCACTGTTCCCACCAAATAGTGTGCACAATAGCCCTGAAGAAGGGGGAGATTGGGGCCTATTACCCTGAAACGCGTTGGATTGATGTGCATGTTGCCAATTCTTCATAAATGCCCACAAACCATATTTTAGAAGTCAAATTTTTCCGGACACCAGGCACTCCTTTCTTTTTTAATCTAAGTCTACAAGATGAAAACGACCTTAAAAAGGAGGAGCTGCAGTCTGTAAAAAAATCAAATTAAAATTAAAAAAGTCAGCAGCTACAAATACTGTAGCTGCTGAATTCTAATATAAGGACACTTGCCTGTCCAGGGATCCCGCCATGTCTGCACCCCGAGCTGATTCATCAATCGGCTTTGGGTGCAGGCACCAGCATATGTAAGGAAAACCGGCAGTAAAGCCTTCAGGCTTCGCAGCCAGTTTCCTACTGCGCATGTGCGAGTCGCGCTGCGTGTTGTGAATGGTCCCGCTATCTTCTGGGACCTGTGTGTGTCCCAGAAGGCAGTGGGGAGGACGGAGAGGGGCCGGCAATTTCGTAGATCACTGATGGCGATCTTACCCAGAAGTGAGACCGTGTACCTGTCAAAAACAAGGTATCTGCTCCCCCCAAAAAGTGCCAAATGTGGCAGTGGTGGGTGCAAACAAGTGCAGCTTCCCCCTTTTGGGTGGAGCTCCGCTTTAAGGTCGCACAGAATACCCACACAAATAACCACTCAGGGCCAGGGACCAATCCAGCACGGCCTCCAACACAAGCAGGAAGACAGAATGTACACAAATCAAGATGCTTTCTATTGACCTCCCTCCCATATTTCCAGTTACTTACCACACCTCAATAAGTCCAGTGTTTGGAGGTTGGGGGGCATGTGGCGCAGAGCCACACTTTTCAGTAAAGCCTCAGTGTTTGCCATATACCTGCAGGGACAGGACAGAGATTTATTCCATGGCTGATAGTGGAATCTGATTTGATGAGAAAAAAAATGGAAAGGGAGGTTCTGGGGCCCTAGAAGATGTTATTACCGGAAAACAGTTTTGCATCAGTATTTGATTGTATATTTGAGCGCTGCATATTATTCCATGATGCATTGTCCACAAATTGTCTTTGTTGTGCTGGCTGCTCTATATACTATTTCTGAGCGTCAGCGCGGTATTTTTAATTTTTATCTATAAAGTTTGTGACACCATCACGCTCTGTGAACCCCCTCCATTGGGCCTGACTGTGATGCGCATATGTGCCGTTTTTATAACTATGAAACTTTTTTTAAATAAATGAGAAGTGTTTGTATTAGCTTTACACTATGCGGTTCCACTGGTTTATGTTTTAATTATAGCACAATGCTGCAACGGAGGGTGATCCGTGACTCCTGACCTGAAATGGCATTTGTGGGCGGCTTCGTTTTAGAAGTCTGGCCATATAACAAGCTGGTTTTCACTGCTCTGTAATAAGGGATCATAGTGTTCTGTAAGCAAGAGCCATCTAGTGGTTGGTGGAGGTAAACATTGGGGCATGAATTTATGAACACTTGCTGAAGAAGTATTACCAGTTCACACCTCCTGCAACTTTAATTATTATCCTACTATCCTGTTCCTATAAAGTGACTCCTCCAAATGTGGTTTTGTGTGCGTGTCCCCGTTGGAGAGATTTCCCCTCATCCTGTCCTGACAGATTTCAAGAAAAAAAAAAAAAAAAGCTGAAAATAAAACTACTCTTCCCTGAAATAATGGCAAGAGTAACAGAGAGCAATTAAATGTAAACATAGGTCATTCAAAATGAAGCCAAGCTTTGGCTGGAGTGAGAATTTAAAGGCATAGTCCATGTTTTATGCCATGTTTCGTGATAGACTCAAATGTAGGTTGTAAACATGAAACAGTATTTAAAAAAAAAACCCCGCCATCCCCAAAACCCATCCCCTTTACCTCAAATTGCCGGGTCCATCTTATGGAATCCTGTATATCTATCTATCTATATATAAAAATTTAAAAAGCAGAGTCATGCACAACCACATCATCCAGGCTGGGGATTCTCAGTCAATAATGACTACAAGTCCCATCTTCCACCATGGGAGACAGGACTTGTAAGAGCACACTGGCAGTTCCACCTCCATTGTTGCTCTGTGGTTTAGTGACATTTCCTCCAGCCAGGGCTGTACCTCTCTGTACACACCCAAGGCTGCAGGTAAACACCAATAGAGTCTGTGCATTGCACCCGGGACACACAAAAAAAAGTTTTTTTATATCAATATTGGTATTGAAAAGGTGGACTATGACTAATTACAAATAGAGTTTATAAAATAGAAAATGTTGCTACCCATCTTACAATATAATCCTTTAGCATGCTTCCAGCTTAAAGTTTATGTAAACCCATCATTTCATACTCCTGATATGTGCCTGCTGTACCATCTACTTGTATGAGAAAGTCTCCTGTTCTCTTTGTATTGCTTCCTTTATGTGAAATTCCTGGTTTCCTGCCAGTTTCTCTGGTTTCCTATTGAAAACAGACCACATTAAGCAGGAGAACATAGCGTGGTCAGTTTTCTAGATGTGCCTGGAACTCAACCTGCTCTCATCCAAAAATCAGACTTATCCTGACACAACCCCCATCCATCCCCGCCAAACAGCCAATCAGTGGGAAGCTCAGTGTACCGCTGCTTCTCCTCCCCCCAGCTCCTATGCACCCGAGAACAGAGGGAATGTGATCACTTAAAAAAAAAAAAAAAAAAAAAAAAGGTGTGAAAAATGTTTATGAATGTTTTTTTTTATATGCATACACAAATGTTTTGCCTTTTATTTCTATTTTAAACTGAATGTTTTTTTGTTTTTTTTAACAAGGTAAGGGTTTACATATGCTATAAGCATGCGGATGGACTTTACAGTGAAACAGACGCTTGCTATAGGCTCTTCACAGATCCATTGGAAGTCACACAGAATGTAACAGCATCTATTCATCTGATATGGTGGACCTTGGAGCTCACAGTCATAAAAACTGTATGTGCCAGTCTATCTTCTCTCAGATACATTACAGGTGACCAATTCCAGAAAAATGACTCACTCTTTTGCAAAAGCAAACTCCTCCGGGGACAGATGTGGAGGTTCTCCTTCCCCGCGAGCCTTCTCCTTTTCCAGAACATGCGGGAAAAATTTCTCTATCTGATAACAGACCGAACATAAAATGGTTGTTTAAAATCTTACTTGAATAGTACATCAACTTTTATTTTTTGGTTGTAGAGAGCACAGGAAACAATTACAACCTGTCAGATTTTTTTTTTTTTTTACCATTTCTTATTGAGAATTTCCTTCATTTACAATCCCTGAGACAACAGGAAGTGAGGGAAAATTCCTTCTGTGATGTCACCAAGGACACTTGTCCTTACTGAAAGTTATCCCAATGTAGGGCCGAAACAACGAATCGATTAATTGACAGTTAATCGATTATTTTCATAATCGATTAATCGCCCAGCCGATTAGTTGGCCTGCATACAGAATGTATTTGTTTACATATCAGGAAATACAGTGAAGCACACATACAGCTCAATACACCATTCATACATGTCAGTAAGTGCCTGAGAACTTATGAATGTGTGAGGAGCAATGCCTCATGGGACATGTAGTCCTGGGCAGGAAGTGAGTGGTTGTAAAAGCAGAAGTATTTTTTTACCTTGCAGCTTGCTATTGGGGCACTCTGAGGGCAGGAGGAGCCAGAAGCGGCGGTGGAGGACCCCAGAATAGGAAAATCTGGGCTGCTCTGTGCAAAACCATTACACAGAGTAGGGAAGTATAACATGTTTGTTATTTTAAAAAATAATTACTTTAAAGACTGTGTGCAGGGAAGATCTTCATCTGAACCCAGAGAAGGTGGAGCCTGATAGACTGGAAGTAATAGAATGGATTACAATTACATTTAAAGTAAACTTTTACCAGTATTGTGCATTTATATATAAAATGATCATATCCATGAAAAAAGTCTCAGATTTTAGTACTACTTTAATATAAAAGATTTATATCTCCCTTCCACAATTCATATAGCTTCATGTTGTCTGACTCCTAGTTATAATGCCCATATATCTTACTTCTGGGTGTATTTATGAGATAGAGAGAGATATATCTCTATCTATATAATATATATTACTTTCACAGTATAAATGAACCCCCCTTATAGTAGCAATTATCTGCTCTTTTTGTACTATAAAGGGCCAATTTTAGTTTTTTTTAACCCCATTATGACAGGTGATACAAGAAAAGTAAGCTGCCGCTACTAAACGTCTTAGGCCTGGTTCACACCTATGCGTTTTTTTTGTGCTTTTTGCAGAAACACACTGCAGCTCATTTAACATGGCTTCTTATGGGACACGTTCACATGTATGCTTTTTTTCAGCTGCTGCATATTTGGAGAGAGTCCAGGACTTTTTTCAACGTAAAAAGGTGCTTTTTTTTGGTTCAACAGACTTCAATGGAGAAGGTGCAAAAAAGCATGTAGTGCGTTTTTACAGCGATTTGCGTTTTTTAATCTGCCCAACAATTGGCCCAAAAAAGCATAAAAAAATGCAAAACGCAAATCGCAGCAAAATCACATTTGCAAAAATGCAAAACACACAGCAAAAAAGCACTGTAGAAACAGATCAAAAGCAAGAATACGTGTGAACCGAGCCTTATGCTGGCCATACACGTACCGATTTACAGACGAGAATATTCATACGAAAAATCTTTGTACATTTGCTGAATGAAAGAATGTCATTTGAAAATTTCACTTCCTTTTAACATTGTTTTAAAATTAATGTAATTTCTGAACAAAAACCACATACACCGTCTGAAAATTCCTGCTCCTTCAAATTTTCCCATCACTGTGGTCAAAAAGAATGTCGATTTGACCCCAATAATGAATAGAAAATCGAACGAACGTACTTAAAATGACATTTTTTTCAAGGAAGACATTGTTTTTGTATGGCCAGCATAATATATTACAGTTCTATCTGAAAATCGGCAAACCGGTGTTTAATTTTTTTTTTCCTTTAACCGCTTGCCGACCGGCGCACGCCGATGTACGTCGGCAGAGCGGCACGGCTGCTCAAATGGGCGTACCTGTACGTCCATTTGAATTTCCCGCCGTGCCCGTGCGTGCGCGCCGGCGGCGGCCGGGAGCTCCGTGAGTCGGGTCGCGGGTCCCGCGGACTCGATCGCCGCGAGGAGACCCGCGATGGCCTCACGGAGCGGATGAACGGGGAGATGCCGTTGTAAACAGCATCTCCCCGTTCTGCCTAGTGACAAGTGTCACTCGATCTCTGCTCCCTGTCATCGGAGCAGAGATCAGTGACGTCAGCCACACAGCCCATCCCCCTACAGTTAGTAATCACTCCCTAGGACACACTTAACCCCTCCCCGCCCCCTAGTGGTTAACCCCTTCACTGCCAGTGTCATTTACACAGTAATCAGTGCATTTTTAATCGCACCGATCGCTGTATAAATGACAATGGTCCCAAAAATGTGTCAAAAATGTCCGACATGTCCGCCATAACGTCGCAGTCACAATAAAAATCGCTGATCGCGCCATAAAACTATCCCCTATTTAGTAAACACTATAACGTTTGCGCAAACCAATTAATAAACGCTTATTGCGATTTTTTTTACCAAAAATATGTAGAAGAATACGATCGGCCTAAACTGAGGGAAAAAAATGTTTTTTTTATATATTTTTGGGGGATATTTATTATAGCAAAATGTAAAAAATAATGCGTTTTTTTCAAAATTGTCGCTCTTATTTTGTTTATAGCGCAAAAAATAAAAAATCGCAGAGGTGATCAAATACCACCAAAAGAAAGCTCTATTTGTGGGAAAAAAAGGACGTCAATTTTGTTTGGGAGCCACGTTGCACGACCGCGCAATTGTCAGTTAAATCGACGCAGTGCCGAATCGCAAATAACGCTCTGGTCAGGAAGGGGGTAAATCCTTCCGGGGCTGAAGTGGTTAAATAAAAAATTTGATCAGAGTCTGATATTTACCAGATTCAACCTCTAATAATATATACAGTATATCTCTTCTGTCTGTTATTCTCAGAGTGGATTAGAGATTTTGCTCCCTAACCATATACCGTATTTATCGGCATATAACACGCACTTTTTTCCCCTTAAAATCAGGGGAAAATCGCCGGTGCGTGTTATACGCCGATCCCCTGCGATCCTGAGCTGACAGATCTTCAAAATCGCCGACCGCGATTTGAGAATGGCGCCGCCGAAATACACAGAGCCGGTCCTCGGCTCTTCTTGGCCACTTTCGGCTTCACTCCAGCGCCGCCCGAACCTAGCCGAGTGTACTCGGCTAGGTTCGGATAGCTCCGCTCACAGTCACGCCCATCCCGGGCGGGACTACGAGTGGAGCCGAAAGTGAACGAGAGCCGCCGAGAAGAGCCGAGGACCGGCTCTGTGTATTTCGGCGCCGGCGGCGCCATTTTCAAATCGCAGTCGGCGATTTTGAAGCTCAGGATCGCAGGGGAGCGGCGCCATTTTCAAACTGCAAGGCTGCACTGGGATAAGGCTGCAATGGACACTGGGGAAGGCTGCACTGACATGGCTGCACTGGGGCAAGGCTGCAATGATGGGCATTTAAGTTTTTTCCCTTCAACTTCCCTCCTAAAAGTTTTTTTTTCCTTAAAATTCCCTCCTAAACTTGGGGTGCGTGTTATACGCTGGTGCGTGTTATACACCGATAAATACGGTAGTTGGTTATTTATATTTACCACTGCATAGAGATATTTAAGAATACATTGCCTTTTTTTAAACTTTACATTATAACTAAATTATACACCACACTTTTAAGGTTATTTTATGATCAAAACAATAAAAATCGGCCAACTAATCGATTATGAAAATAATCGTTAGTTGCAGCCCTATCCCAATGATTCATATTCTAGTGACAACATTTCCCATCACTTTCAGCCCCTGTAACAATGGTCAGTAGGAGAAATACTGAATGCATCTTTCCCTAGCAGTGACACATCCAGCAATAAAAACCTGGCAGAGGGTTCTAACCCCTCAGAAAAAAAACTGAATTGAAAAAAAAAAAAATGTTTTAACTACACATGCACTTTATTAACACAAATGAACAAAGTAATATTGGCGGAACTACTATCAAAATCCAGGAAAGATCCACTACTAAAACCAAAATGCTACAGGGCTTTCACACTGCTACTAATAGGGGACTGCACTTGCCTATCTCCCCAAAAAACAAACAAACAATATGTGCATTCTGTACACTATCTATTTTGCCTTTTATCCACTGGCCTAAACCATCCCACCCTCCCCCTCCACACACACATATACTTACCTTAAGGCTCCAGCAGTAGTAAAAGGTAAAAAAGAAAAAGAAAAAAAGAGAAGAAACCCTGCATGGTAAAGGAATAGTGTGCTTGCATGCATTGCATACTAGCACATTATGAAAGACTTACCCTGAACCTAAGCCCTCCAGCGTCGTGCTGTAACCACTGCAGAGGCTTCCACCTTCACCCAGTCTTCCTTCCGGGTTTGCAGGCTGCAGCTGCTTAAATGGCCAAGCCGCAACGTCGTCACACCTGCACGCACAGCCGCGGCACAGAGCTCTGAAGGAGAAGCATGGGTATGCCGTTCCTTCAGGACGTCACCTGCTGCTTCTCACTAAAATATATCTCTTAAACGGTGCACATTTAGGAGATATTCATTTAACCTACAGGTAAGCTTTATTATAAGCTTAATTGTAGATAAAAATACAGAGTTTACTACCACTTTAAAAAAGTACGGGATTAAAAAACAAAAACACACATATACTTACCTAGGTGGATGCAGCATTGGTCCAATGCTGCATCTGCCCCCTTCCACCTCTAAGACCAAGAACTGAGTGATTAAAGACTGCCGATTGCTCAGTCCTCAGTTTTCTAGGAGCAGAGAGCCGATGGCAGTCACCGGCTCTGTGCTCTGCCCCTCCAGTGCTCAATGGAGCACCGGGCTGTGGAGGGGGCAGAGGAGGTTGGCTCAGTTTCCCAGCAGGGCGTTTCCCAGAGGCTGAGCAAGCTGCCAGTCAGGGATCTGGGTGGATCCTGACATTAAAGTCAGGATTCGTCTGGCGTAGCGTCAGGCGAAAGCAAACTTTATCCTGTTGTTGACTGAATGTGTCACGGAGTGCAGAACGAAGTGCACTCATGTGACCCACAAGAGGAGTAGGGTCAAAAGAGCTTTGGCCCTACTTCTCCTTTAATTCAGTGGCCACAGAGTGTGGCGTTTGCTTACATCCACGGCTGCAAATCATGATGTCCCTGCCTTATCTGTGCATTACTGCCCCATAGTCCCCCTTGCCTCCGTCCTCAGGATATAGTCCCATAGAAGTCTATAGGACACTAATACAGAGGTGCAGCCAGCATGTGAACAGTCACTAGAGGCCATAGCTGTCAAATCAAGGCAAATATGGAATCGCTTAGATCAGGGTAAAGGGGGGCACCCCCTGTCAGAACACAATAGAACAGCAGGGGATATCGCTGTACTAACATCTGATTGTTAATACAGCGGCTCCAACCTGAGATGTCAGGTAGTGTGTACAGGGCTTTAGACTGGCAGCATCAGTGATGAAGAGTAACAGATGAAGTACAAAGAAGCTCAGCACTAGAATTTTATAACTCACACGTGACAGACACCAGCAGAATAAATAAGAAGAGGGCCAATATTCTCAAACTACATACCCTGTTTATTCTGGGTTTAGTCAGATCTAGATTACACAATAGCTGGGTATGTATTAATGCTGAACTCCAGGCAAACAGCTAAATACAAATAAAGCTTTCCAAACAATTAGTAATCCTGCCCAGACAGCCACGTGTAACACGGCTGGGTCCTTGACCTCCCTGAAGTTAGGTAATAAGCCTGAATATACAGCAGCCTGTGCCTGGACAGTGAAGGAGCAGGACCTGGCTGGAGTTCCTAACAGTCTTTATTAATAGTGTATGGATATTCCCACATGCTGTCAGTAACACTGCAGGGTGGCACACAAGGAAGTCCAATGCAATATTAAAAAAAAAAATCAAAATTTTGATTGTGTGCACACTGTCAGGTTGAAGCACCTATTATGTTTTGGGGATAGACATGAATGGATTCTGGACAGCCGCACTCAAATAATAGCCTTATTTATTGAAGAATACACCTCAAAATTCAAAAGATCACAGCAGACAAAAACGAGCTGACGTTTTGCACTGGCGTCCATTTCTCCCTATGTTTTGGGGATCTCGGACTCCAATGGTAAAATATCCATGTCCTCAAGCACCACATTCTATGAAGACAAGCCCATCCTGCTGGTGGCTGCAGGCAGGTTGAGCTGGGAATTCCAACTCAAAGGTCTTATTTCTGGAGTCCCCAGGGGAAAAAAAAAAAAAAAGAAAAGCCAGTGGGTGATAAAACCAGCTGACATCCACCCTAAATTGGAATATTAGTTTTGGGTGAATTAAAGGGGCTGTAAACCCTCATGGTTTTTCACCTTAATGCATTGTATGCATTAAAGTGAAAAACCTTCTGCAGTGCTGCAGCCCCCCGTTTTACTTACCTGAACGCTGTCATCTTCCGTCCGGGAACGAGCACACCATCTATAGCTGGGGTCTTGTGTCCCCATTGGCTAGATAGCAACGCAGACATTGGCTCCCACTGCTGTCAATCAAATCCAATGATGTGGCGCAGCGGGCGGGACTGAGTCCTGCATTCTGTGTGAATGGACACAGATGCGGGACTCGGGAGCGCGCCCGCACGGGTGTCCACCAAGGAGAGCGCTTCTCCAATGTGGACACTCGATGCGGGGAGGAGCCACCAGCGCCGCTGAGGGACCCCAGAAGAGGAGGATCACCGGGGCTACTCTGTGCAAAATGAACTGCATAGTGGAGGTAAGTATAACATGTTTGTTAACAAAAAAAAAAAAACCACAAGGGTTTACAACCCCTTTAACTTCCATCTATTACATATCATCCAATAAATGAATAAAAATGCAATACTTTGAGTAATCGACTGCGTAGATAACTGCTGAGCATGAATCGGATTCTTTCTATCTCCATGTGATGGAAGCTGATCTTGAGGTCTCCGTGTCGCGCTCGTTGCAAATTTTGCTCCTAGAATAGAAAAAGGCGTTTAGTTCTCAGACACGCCGCCACCAGCAAGAAAAAATAATCATCAAATCCATTACCATATGGTTCAGCTGCTCCATCACACACTCCACTATCTCAGATTTACTCTCCAGTAGTTCAGGTGCAAACTTCTCATTGAGCCAAGCCTGGGGAGAGAACAGGTCACATCATTATTATATGGAGTGTGTACCTACCAGAAATACATGGAAACATGGATCAGGTGGAGGTCATTTTTGGCTATACTGCTGTGTCTTATGGTGCAGGCCGCCCCCCCCCCCCCCCCCCCACCATATACACAGCATTCTGAATGAACAGTATAGTGTACAGGAATATATACACATGCAATTCCTGCCCAGATCTGGCCAAACATCTGTGTGAATTACATCTCTAATTATCACACAGGTAAAGCTGAACTCCGGCCTGTCCTTCAGTCTTGTACAGTTGTACCGGCTCCTCTTCTATACTGAAATAGTTTACTCTGATTTCACTGCACACCAAGAGCTTCTCTCAGTGTGCATTAGAAACTGCAGCAAGTCAGATAGAGCCTGCCTCATTTTCTGGCAGCAGGATGTCAAGCATCATCTAGCTCTTTTCTCCCCAGCCTTGCTGCCCCTGGCCCACCCTTTTCATTCATTGTATTCCAGTTCTTTCGGTCATGGAGGCTCCTCATCACATGTGGGGTTTACCAAGGGCGGTCTTGCTTGCAAATGCAACCTGCCTAGGAACACCTGGTGATGGGCTTTCATTTAAATGTACTGAAAACCTGTAGCCACTACAACCTTCTAATACTACCAACAAATGTCAATCAAGGCAAAATCACTTGCAATAGGTTTAGTAAGTGGTTGTCTTTTCTATGATAGCAGCTTTAAAAGTAAGTTTTGGGTATAATTGATGGTACAACCCCTGTATCTTGGTTATATTTACAAGGCTACAAAATAAAGCATTTCAAAAGGACAGCTACCACAGATACTCCACATTTATAACCACTTGCCCCCCGCCATAGCAGATTTACTGCTACAGGGTGGCTCTCCTGCGCAGTATAACGTATATATATATATGTGATTCTGCACTTCCGCCTGCAGGGGGCGCGTGCATGCTGCTGGCGGGCCGCTTTTGTTGTGATCACAGCAAGTGCTGATCTGCGGGTGCCAAGCACCGGATGTCCCCCAGCACCTGCCAATCGTCGGTAAAACACACAGAACTGAAATCTGCCTATGTTCCTGTAAAGCAGGGACAAAAACAAAACAAAACACTTTTCCTAGTAAAAAGCAGCACATTGCAGTAAAACACTGGCTAGGCACATAGTTAACCTTTTGATCACCCTATATGCTTAACCCCTATTCCAGCCAGTGTCATTAGTACAGTGACAGTGCATTTTTTTTTAGCACTGATCACTGTAATAGTGTTACTTGTTCCTGCAAAAGTGTCAAAGACGTCAGTGTCTGACTGTCTGCTGCAATATCGCAGTCCCGCTATAAGTCGCTGATCACCGCCATTCCGGTTGTAATATATTATACATACCCTGGCAGAATTTATGATTTCTTGGCCATTTTTCAGAGAATATGAATGATAACACAAAAACATTTCTTTCACTCATGGTTAGCGTTTGGCTGAAGCCATTTATTATCAATCAACTGTTTACACTTTTTATATCATAATGACAAGAGAAACTACCCAAATGACCCTGATCAAAAGTTTACACACCTCAGTTCTTAAAATTGCACCTTTAACATCAATGACAGCTTGAAGTCTTTTGTGGTATTCGTGGATGAGGCTCTTTATCTAATATTTGATTGGCTTGCTGAGATTTTCCTGTGAAGCATGTCGTTTCTGCAATATGGACTGAGTTGCATGAAGAGTTTTCCTGCTGTGGATACATTTGGTTTAAACCTTGTATTATCATTGCTGACACTCTTCAATACATGCCAATATTAGATTTTTTCACCATTTAGCCAGTAAATTTAAAAGCTATATTATTGTGCTACCCTTCTCTGCCCCCTGGATTAATGAGGACTATGTCTTTTTGCCTGCATGAGCGCTCCGCATTTTTATTTATTGCTGCAGCATGTTCTTAACACATTTTTTGGTTTGGTATAGTGAGATGCACTGTGTTAAACAGGTTACATTGTTTTCCTTGCATATATTCTAAATCTTTGTATTTGTATGATATATACCCCTCCCCCCCTCCCTAATTTTCAATAAAGCCTATTATACATTTTTGTACCCCAAGCGCTTCCCTTTTTGCATTCTGGGGACTCTCTTGTCCACACCAAAATATAGCTCCCTTTGCTACATCGGGCAGATATCCCGTCTCTATATGACAAACCAGCTGGTACTGTACCTATCTGGTGAGGTTGGATTCTTGGACTGTTTTACCCCCCCTTTTTTTCTTTATCTTCTCAGATAATAAAGCTGCCCATTCCTCTTGGTAAAAAGCCTCCAGTTCCTGTAAATTCTTGGGCTGTCTTGCATGAACTGCACGTTTGAGATCTCCCCAGAGTGGCTCAATGATATTGAGGTCAGGAGACTGAGGTGGCCACTCCAGAACCTTCACTTTATTCTGCTGTAGCCAATGACAGGTCGACTTGGCCTTGTGTTTTGGATCATTATCACATTGGAATGTCCAAGTACGTCCCATGCGCAGCTTCCTGGCTGATGAATGCAATGTTCCTCCAGTATTTTTTGATAACTTACTGCATTCATCTTGCCATCAATTTTGACCAAATGTCCTGCCTTTGTAGCTCACACAACCCAAAAAACATCAGCAATCCACCTGCGTGTTTCACAGTAGGGATGGTGTACCTTTCATCATAGGCCTTGTTGACTCCTCTCCAAATGTAGCGTTTATAGTTGTGGCCAGAAACCTGAAATTTGGTCTCATCACTCCAAATTACTTTGTGCCAGAAGGTTTGAGGCTTGTCTCTGTGCTGTTTGGTGTATTGTAAGTGGGATACTATGTGGCATTTGCATAGTAATGGCTTTCTTCTGGCGACTCGACCATCCAGCCCATCCTTTGTCAAGTGCCTCCTTATTGTACATCTTGAAACAGCCACACCACATGTTTTCAGAAAGTCCTACATTTCACCTGAAGTTATTTGTGGGTTTTTCTTTTCATCCTGAACAATTTTCCTGGCAGTTGTGGCAGAAATTTTCCACTGATTAGAGTTTGAACACTGCTGATTATCATTCTCAATTCCATGGATATCTTTTTATATCACTTTCCTGTTTTATACAGTTCAAATACCTTTTCCTGCAGATCCTTTGACAATTCCTTTGCTTTCCCCCATGACTCAGAATCCAGAAACATCAGTGCAGCACTGGATGAAAGATGCAAGGGTGTGTCAAGAGTCCAAAAACTCATTTACCTTTTATACACACACACACTAATTACAAGCAAACAGATCACAGATGAGGATGGTTACATTTAGGCCCCTTTCACACTGAGGCGCTTCTAAACTGCCAGTAAACACTGAGCGCTTTTGAAGAGTGTTTAAGGCGCTTTTTGGGCGCTTTTGAAGAGCTTTCCATTCATTTCAACGGAGAGGGATGTTTTTTCACCGCCCTGCCAGCGCACTGCCCCAGTGTGAAAGCATTCACTGATTTTAACGGAAATAGTTTTTTGTGAGCTTTTCGGGTGCTTTTTTTAGCATGAAAGCGCCTGAAAAGCGCCTCAGTGTGAAAGGGGTCTTAATAGCCATTCAAACCCCTTTGTGTCCACTTGTGTGCATGTTATCAGGCCAAAATCACCAGGGTATGTAAACTTTTGATCAGGGTCATTTGGGTAGTTTCTGTTGTCATTATGATTTTAAAAAAAGTAAACAGTTGATTAATAATAAATGGCTTCAGCCAAACACTAAACATGAGTGAAAGAAAAGTTTTTGTGTTATCATTCATATTCACTTAAAACGTGGCCAAGAAATAATGCATTCTGCCAGGGTAGGTAAACTTATGAGCACAAATATTATATTATATTAATATATATATATATATTATCCATTGTTATTTTCTATTACAGCAATAAACATCTCACCTCCTCCAGCGTAAAGTGGTTGTAAAGGCTCAAGATGTTTTACCTCGAAGATTTCAGGTAAAAAAGCCTTCTGTGTGCATCCCCCCCAATACTTACCTGAGCCCCATATCGGTCCAGCGATGTGCAGGAGAGCAGCAGCTCTCCCGGATCTCTAGCCCCTCATTGGCAGAGACAGCAGCAGGAGCCGCTACTGTCAATCACAGCCAGTGAGCCAGAGAGCGAGGGAAGGCCCGAGCCAGCCTCCATGTGTAAATAGACACACAAAGCAGCCTACTCAGGTCTGCCACCGCCGCCACCAGAGTTTGTTTCCTGTCTACATAGTACAGCCCTTTTTCTCTACAAACCAGGAATGTTTGATTGGTGGAGAAAAATTCTGTCATGAAAAAAGTATGGGGAACTGTGATTTCTGACCGCCTTCTGAATTATGTACATTGGTTAACTTAAAAAAAAAAAAAAAAAAAAAAAAGGAGCAACTGGCGATTGGCCATATCAGTAATGTACCCAGTATGAGTGACAAGTACATCTGCACTACACAGGTGGGTGGGCTCCACAGTAGCGTCTTATATTCTATTACTACAATAAACTTCACCTCCTCCAGCTTGTTAATGAGTTCTGCAGGAGTCAGGACTTCTTCACTTCCAGCATCAGAGGCCTCATCAGACAGGGCCAGATCCTCTTCCATCATGGACAGTGAAGACTGCAAGGAAGAAACAGATTTATAAATTTGTACATTAAACTACCTGCATCTGCAGACATCACCCTGGTATCAAAATTTTCACCAGCTGATTCCCGGTAAAGTAGAAGGGATGCACTTCTACAGGCGAAAGAAGGGGGTCCCCCCTCCTCCCGCCTTGTCGGGGAGTACGGGACTGCTCCAACTAGCAATATCCTATGCACTGAACGGAGAGAGAAAGGAACTGATATAGTTCCTCCGTCTCTCTGAGATCAGAAACTGGTGATGAGGATTTTGTCACTTCAAGTTTCAGTCTTTTGTTTACCAACTGTTACCAGCAGGGTGGATTTGATTTAAATCAAGTCAATTTAAATCGCAGTTTAAATCGTGATTTAGGGTTAAAAATGTTTTTATTAGGAACAATATTCAAAATACAAAAGCCTGACATAAAATGGTAAAACGGGACAGAGAGTCCGCCCAACGGCTATCGCCCATAGCTTGACTTGTGTCCAGGGGTGTAACTACCACCATAGCGACCCATGCGGGCGCTATGGGGCCCGCAGCCAAGTGGGGCCCAGTGAGGATGAGAGCACTGCCGGCACAGTCTCCCAGCCAGGGGAAGAGAGAGGAGAGGAAGAGGCAAGCTGTGACCTGTGCCCAGTGCAGCGTGACCTGTGCCCAATACAGCGTTGCCTGTGCCCAATACAGCCTGGTCTGCCTGTGCTTCATACAGCCTCACCTGTGCAGAGGAAGAGGCAAGCCACCCGGATCAGCAGAGAGCTGAATTGCCCGATGTAAGAGCTTTCATTAGAACTTTCAGTGTTCCCGGGGCTCATGTCACATAGCTCCACCTCTTGGCCCGGCGCCTTTGATGGACAGAACGCCAATCAAATGCGGGACATGTGACGTCATCAAAGGCGTCAGGCCAAAAGGTGGGGCTATGTGACTATGAGGCCCCGGGAAGACGGGGAAATTCAAATGAAAGCTATTACAGCGGGCAATCCCGCGCTCTGCTGATCCGGGTGGCTTGCCTCTTCCTCTGCACAGGTGAGGCTGTATGGGGCACAGGCAGACCAGGCTGAATTGGGCATAGGCAATGCTGTATTGGGCACAGGTCACGCTGCATGGGGCACAGGTCACGCTGCATGGGGCACAGGTCACGCTGCATTGGGCACAGGTCACGCTGCACGGGGCACAGGTCACGCTGCACGGGCACAGGTACGCTGCATTGACACTAGGGCAGCTGTGGGGGGGCTGTTTGCAGGGGGGCCCCATACAACATTTTGCTATGGGGCCCTGCTATTTCTAGTTACGCCCCTGCTTGTGTCAATAAACAATACAGCATAAAAGACTGTGGCAAGTGTCATAATAAACCATCAAATACAGTTTGTTCCATTGTTCATATATAAAAGGAGAGGAATAAGAGAAATTAAGAAAAAAATTAAATGAAAAAGATGAAAAGGGAAATAAATCATGATTTAAATCACTAGTAAAAAGGCTTAATCAAATCAACTCGATTTAAAATAGGATTTTTATAACAGCTTACCTGTAAAATCCTTTTCTTGGAGTACATCATGGTACACAGAGCCATAGTTATTAACCTAATCCTAACCTTCAGGTGATGGACACTGGTATACCCAATACAGGAAGTTTACTCCCCTGTATAACCCCTCCTCCTTCCAGGAGTACCTCAGTGTTTGTAGCAAAGCAATATACCTAAACCCCAAAAAGAGGGGAGGGACCTCTGTGTCCCATGATGTACTCCAAGAAAAGGATTTTACAGGTAAGCTGTTAAAAAAATCCTATTTTATTTATCGTACATCATGGGACACAGAGCCACAGTTATTAACTTAATGGGACGTCCCATAGCAATGCTATTTGTGGGGAGGGAGAGACAACCCACAGGGTACCCCCAGATTGAGGACTTATACTGCTGCCTGCAGCACACTGCGCCCAAGGGCGATATCCTCATACCTCCTTACATCCACCTGATAAAATTTGGTGAATGTATGTACTGAAGACCAAGTTGCGGCCTTACAGATCTGAGCCATGGAGGCCTGGTGACGCACTGCCCAAGAAGCACTAACCGACCTGGTAGAGTGCGCTTTGACTTGAAAAGGAGGAATCTTACCCCTTAAATCATAAGTCTGAATTATAACTTGCCTAATCCACTTAGCAACAGTGGATTTCGACGCAGCCTGTCCTTTCTTAGGACCCTCTGGCAGTACAAATAAGACATCAGTCCTCCGAATCTGAGCAGTTGTCTTTAAATAGACTTTCACTGCTCTCACCACATCAAGACAATGTAGTGACTTTTCTTCCCTGGAACATGGTTTTGGAAAAAACGATGGCAGGACAATATCTTGGTTCAAGTGAAAACCTGAGACCACTTTTGGCAAAAAATCTGGACGAGGGTGTAACACCACTCTGTCCTCATGAATAATCAAGTATGGCTCTTTACAAGAAAGAGCAGCCAATTTCGAAACCCTCCTTGCTGACAATATAGCAACCAAGAACACCAGCTTTCTTGTCAGAAGGGGAATATGCTGTATTGGTTCAAATGGCTATTTTTGTAACACTGACAAAACTAAGTTCAAGTCCCAAGGGTTCAAAGGTGATTTAACCACATCACCCCTTGCATAAATCTCCAGACTAAAGAATGTGTAGCAAGCGGTCTTTGAAATAAGACCGATAAAGCTAAGACTTGGCGCTTAATAGTACTCAAGGCCAACTTCATCTCTACCCCTAATTGTAGGAAGGCACGAATTCTGCCTATGATATATCTCTGAGGGTGCCAACCCTTGGATTCACACCAGGAAACACAACCCTCTGGACTCTATAATATATAGTTCTGGAAGCTGGCTTCCTTGCATTAATCAAAATAGAGATAACTGACCCGGAAAGCCCACGTTTCTTCAGAACGTGGGTTTCAATAGCCAAGTCGTTAGATTTAGCGTTCATAAGGTAGGATGGAATATCGGCCCCTGTGAAAGCAGGTCTGGCCGTAGTGGAAGGGACCATGGACCCTCCACTGCCATCTTTACAATTTCTGCATACCATGACCTTCTGGGCCATGCTGGTGCTACCAGAATTACCGGCGTTCTTTCCAGCTTGATCCTGCAAGAAGTTGAGGCAGCAACTGAATAGGGGGGGGGGGGAGAATGCATAAATCAGTGAGAACTGATCCCACGGGGTCACCAACGCATCTGTTCCGCGTGCGAATGGATCCCTTGTCCTGGACACAAAGTTGACTAACTTCAGGTCGAATTTTGATGCTAGAAGATCTACGTCTGGAGTCCCCCATCTTTGACAAACAGCCTGAAAAATGTCGGGGTGAAGAGACCATTCCATTGGGAATAACTGCTGGTGACTTAAGTAGTCCACCTGCCAATTCTCTATTCCCAGAATGAAGACTGCCGATAGGCACAGAACATTCCTTTCTGCCAAAGTTAGAATATAGTCAACCTCTGTCTGCGCTTCAAACTCTTGGTGCCCCCTTGGTGATTGGTATAGGCCACAGCTGTGGCATTGTCGGATTGGATCCTGACAGGACAATCCCATAAGGGCAGCACAGGGGTGTAGTGGATAGCACTTTCACCTAGCAGCAATAGGGTCGCTGGTTCAAATCCCGTCCACGACACCATCTGCCTGGAGTTTGCATGTTCTCCCTGTGGCAGCGTGGGTTTCCTCCGGGTACTCCGGTTTCCTCCCACACTCCAAAGACATGCTGGTAGATTAATTAGATCCTGTCGAAAAAATTGGCCAAATATGTGTATGTTGTATGTGTTTGTAAGCGTGTCGGGACCCCATGGGGCAAAGGACTGCGCTATACTGCAGATGGACACCGGTGGCAAAAGCGCCCTGAGGCGATTCAGTTCGCATAGGCAGCGCTATCCTTGGACAGTTGTTTTGTCTAATACTGCTCCCCAGCCTAAAAGGCTGGCGTCTGTCCTTACCACTTTCCAGATCACTGGTCTGAAGGATTTTCCCTTCAGCAGATTCTAGTTTAGTCACCACCAACTGAGGCTTTGTGACACCCTTGGGGACAGTAGCATTGGCAAGTCTAAAGCTTGGATCGTTTTGTTCCAAGTAGACAGGATACTGTTTTGCAACAGTCTTGAATGGAACTGGGCATAGGGACTGCTTCGAATGAAGCCACCATCTTTCCTAATAACCTCATGCAAAGGCAAATGGAGGGGTCTCCTTTCGACCTGACAATCCGCACTAGTTCTCTTATGGAGTTGATTTTTGCCTTAGGCATAAACACCTTTTTCTGGGCTGTGTCTATGATCAGGCCCAAATACTCCAGCATTTTTAGCGGTTTTAAGGAAGACTTCGCTAGGTTGAGAATCCAACCCAGACTTTCCAGGTAACTGGTTGTAATGCATACACTTTGCTCCAAAATGAGCCACCGATTGGTCTATTAGCAATAGATCGTCTAGGTACGCCAAGACTGTTATGCCCTGTGCCCTTACGCTAG